>JAUZND010002223.1:0-12993 GCA_034780555.1 Coelogynopora nodosa
GAAAATGTGTACATAAAAATACTCTGTAAAATAAAATGTACAATACATTATAATGATTTGTAAAAGCCAAAGAATATTTTTTAATTAAACAATTTCATATATCCTTAGAAATATTGAACTTCTTAATAGACTCCAAAATGAAAAATCTTAACACTTTTACAATTACAAATCAAATAACATGAACTCTGCATAATTAAACTATAGAAGAAATAATATATATATAAAATACAAATACCTTAAACAGAACATAAAAAATGCAGTTAAAATAAAATGTATTATGAACAAACTAAATAATTCGGATGTTGGTGCACATAAGGTTATAATATATGTAGATATAATAAGTTTAATACAAAGAAGAAATTATGAAGACATTTTTGTTTTCTTATTTCTAACAAGCTGATTAAGATTTGCAATATGATGGGCTTTCTTTACCTTCTTAGCAGCTAAAATAGGCGACTTTCTTGATTTTTATTTTGATAAAACATGAACTTTCTTCAGAGCCAACACGTTCAATTTTACTTATTTCTTTCGTTTCTCCTCCTCATATGCCAGAGATCTCCTTTTTAAAGCAGTTCGCATGTTATATATAAATAGCAGTATAAATGGTGTATGCAGTATAAGAATAGTATATTAGCAGCCATAGAAATTATATAACGAAGGGGTGACACATTTCAGACTTTGAAAGTTTAGTTAAATAACATAAGAGAATATAATTGAGAATTATAGTTTACCATAATTTAAATATTAAATAAAAAAGCAGTAAAATTTAATTTAGAAAATATATATCATATGCACTAACCCCCACCCCTTTAAATTTTATATAATTTTTGGATGAATTATAAAAATGACCCTTTCAGCCTAAAAAAAGTCGGAAAAGCCTGAAAAGCCTGAACAATCCCATGCCTAATTTAGAGCATTTTTTAAATTTTAGTGTTTACAAATTATGACAACAAAACTTTGTATGATGACTCACCAACATAAGCCAAATCGGCCTAAGTCTAGTTCACTCAGATTAATTTTGCTACTTACAGATTGATTTAGATGAGAATTCCGACTAAATGGACTCAACTATTTTTGTTTCCAATCAATAAATATAAATTTTGATGAAACAAGTTTTTATTAAAGTTACACAGTAGTACTTCATTAGTACTTAAATATAATGGATGCATTTTATTATTAGATGTGCCAATATCATCAT
The DNA here is from genome assembly GCA_034780555.1 of Coelogynopora nodosa. NCBI lineage: Eukaryota > Metazoa > Platyhelminthes > Proseriata > Coelogynoporidae > Coelogynopora > Coelogynopora nodosa. The sequence goes on from JAUZND010002223.1 coordinate 1,199, forward strand.
CATCATCACCAACATGTGAGATATTAATTGAGTCCAATGCATCACGCAATTTGTTGTCAAAAATATACTAAAATCGTTTGATACTCTCCCTTAGAGCTGAATTACAGGTGACAAAAGGAGTATCTTCTTGAATTATTTCGACCTCTTCTTCAATTCGTTCCATTGCCTCGTCATTTTTCATATAATTGAATAGTTCAATATCATGTATCATTTTGTCGTGAACTTTGCGTTTCAACTCTTTCACGGTCAATTTCTTCTGAATGATTCTGTACTATTATCGAAATTTATCTTCCCTCTCGTTCTCCACCATATCTTCTATCGATTTTATTAATGTTTCCCCTTCGTCGTCGGACCGTATTGTTTCCTCGTCTGTAACTGATTCATTTGACTTTGATTTTTTGTTCGACATCTTGTGTTGATTGATATCCATACAATATGGCAACTTTGGAAATTTCGTTTCGTCAGTATCTGTGCATAATTAGTTCAAATTGTGTTTTCCATTTTATAGGTAATCGATTTCTTGAAAAGTTATACCCAAAAAATATATACTTAATAAATGATTTTGGGGCAGTTATGATCTATATGATTGATTCCGATCGTAACATTTTTTAAAAATTGGGGGGTAGGTGGGGAAATACGGAGAGAGGGGAAGGGTTTGGTAAGAGGGGCAGGGGGAGTAGAAGGGCAGGAAGTAGAAGGGTAGGGTTGGTAGGGCAAGTAGGGGGTGATGGGGGTGTCAAAGGTCAAGTGTTGTGCTCGAATCGACTCTTCCTATACTATAAGTATACTATAACTGTATAATACCCTAAACTTTTAAACTTTTAGAAGACCACCGTGCCAACGTCGAGTCATCCGCATAAAGGCTGATGCTCAACGACTATAGAATACGTGCGCGAAGTCCCGAAGTAGAAAAGGGAAATAACAGGGGTGAAAGGACGGAACCCTGTGGAAGTCCCTCACGAAACAACTGGGTTCCAATCTCGTTCCCATTGAGACGCACTCTAGCCAGTCTATTTGTGAGGAAGCCCCTAATCCACTTACCAAAGGGAAACGTAACTCCCGAGCTCAAAAAGAAGCCTAGTTGGTCTGTCCGCCAAACCGTGTCATAGGCCTTCGAGAAATTCAGTAGTGCCAAAACACTCCGCTTACGGCTCTGAAAACCATCGCTGATGGACTGGGAGATCCTATTAACCTGGTCGTCAGTAGACCGAAGTCTATGGAACCCCGCCTGGTCCTCCGGTCACACGCCAGCAATTCAGCAAGGTGCGTGAGGCGGTTTGCCACCATCCGTTCCATCACCCTGCCAAGACAAGGTAAGGCTTACCAGTTGATAGGAGTCTACTTTTCCTGATGGTTTGCTATCCTTCGGAATGGGTATAATAACCGCAGTTTTCCAAGACTGGGGGCAAACTCCTTCTCGCCAAAACAGGTTGAAGCATTCCAGAACAAAGTTATGGTCCACCCCCTGCCTCTTTAAGAAAGCATGAAGCGATATCATCAGGACCCTCACCCGCCTTTGCCTTTTATTGATCTAGTGCACAGCTCAACTCCGCTAAAGAGTATGGACTACACTCCTCCCCTTCAGGCCCACGAAGAAGAGCCCCCCTATTCATGATTTTCTTCACTTCACGGTTCTTCTTTCTCTCCTCTCTAGAGACTCGGTGGCGGCTAACCCCCGCATACATACCTCACTGAGTATCAGATAATGATCCGACCCTAGGCCATCCAAGCAGAACCACTTCACCTCTCTTAGTCGGGAATTGTGTATCACAAAAATATCCTGTGTACTCAATCCGCCCGTTCCCGGATTAACCCGTGTTGCTGATCCGTCATTCAGACAGCCCAGGTCGTTTACCCTCAGCCACTCTTCGATCTCCTCCCCAAGCACGTCAGACGGCTGGATTGGATCCCAGAGAGCCGAGTGCCCATTGAGATCACCTCCAATAAAGTGATTCCGAGAAACCACTAAACTAGAAGGATCACACCAGGGAACCAGGTCGTCGTGTCCAGTTCGCCTCTTAGGGGGGGCATACACATTCACGAAGACGTGTCTACCCCGGTTTCTCGACTGTATTTCTACAGCCAGAGATTCCAGTCTCCCCTACTCCTACTGTTGATTTGCAATGTTTGAGCGAAATAGTTTACCTGCATGGGAATAAACAAAAAAAAACCTTTAGCGCATCTGAGACATTTATATAATTTGAAATTATTTTTTTAAAAGTCTTATAAATATGTTTTGATACTATAACGGTTTTAATGTATTATTGCATTCAATTAAAGCTTAAAAAGTTGTAAGTTAATTTAATTTTTTAAATTAAATCATTAATAAATATATAAATAATAAGTAATTTAGTTGATTAAACATAATATTAATCTATACTCGAAAAAAACTTGTACTTTGAAGGAATAAGGGCTGTTGAATTGTCTCTCCATCTAAGAGACGTTTTATTTGGTATGTATATTTATAGTATAGCCATTGTAAAATATATTTATTCCCCAATTTTGTTTTAATTTACACCTTTAAGAAAAAATCAATAGTTTGAATCTAGCCAAATTTGTCATTAAATTGTGAATGAAGTAGTTTTTTTAAATTTTTAGTTTTTAGTTTTTTTTAAAGTTTTTTTGCTTACATATCAAGATTTATTATTTTAATTGCTAAACGAATGAATTTCTAGATACACTTTACTAAAACATTAATGACAAATTGAATAGAATTCAAACAACAAATAAGCGCAAGTATCTAAAAGTTTAATTTATTAAATAAGAGAGAACTTATTTTAAGAAACCGATTAATATAGCTTTCTCATAAACATTAATTATTGCATATATATATAAATAAATATTAAATATATTAAAAAAGTTAATGTGTATACGTCTTTTTAATTAATAAATTGTACAAAGAATAATGGCTGCGTCATTTCTTTTGTAACTAAATTACCCGAATACTGTTTAAATTCATGGATTTTTTCTAGATCTGCATTCGGAACTTTCACGGTTTCCGTAGCCTCTTCTTGATGACCTGGAGGATTCAAATGAGATATGGCTGAGTAAAATACTAAAATCACGTCGTATTGTCTTTATCAATATTTGTATTACATTTCCGCTTCGTAGCTCAAGCTTTGACAATTTTTGAAGGAAAAAAATCTTAATTTCTTTTCTCATCTTTTTTTTACACATTTTAGCACATCAATACATAAAACTTTTGGAGAGATGAACATTTTAGTTATCTAACTATATTTACGAAAAAAATTATTTCAAAGTTTTTTATCAATTATTATTAACTCTTATTATACGTATACAACATTGAAATATGCTACAGCTTTTGTATATTATATCAAAAATCTAAAATCTAAATTAAATTGTACACACAGTAAAATATTACATCATTTTGTTGTCTACAAAATTAAAAATTAATTTTTTCGCTTGTGTCGTGTCTAGTCTTGGCTCGAATTACTTTATTATTTTCACGAGATGAAAAATCAAATTGTATTGACTGGGAACGACTTAAGCAGCATATCGCTACATATATATACGGAGATATCTCAACTTTAAAATACTGCAGTAACAGAGAAGATATATTCGATTATACATTTGTTTTTGTGATAGATTTTGATAACATATGTTTGATGTATATTTATACACATTAATCTATTTTCCAAAGGGTATTTTAACAGAAGTATACTATAGAGACATATATACATATACAATATTTATATGTATCGTATTAAGTAATAGAACAACAAGATATCTTTATATTTATATAACTGTTATTTTAAAATCCAATTTGAAATGGCACAAAAAGCTAAACAATTAAAAAATTAATACGATCTTCATATTACGAAGTCTTCATAGAAGGTAAATACATGAGACTTCATAACATATTCAATTCAGCATTAATGCATTTATTAATATTTAAAAAATACAATTAGGATCTCTATCTAAACATATTAGAAAGCCCATTTAGGTTTATGATATAATAAGGTTTGCAAATTTAACTGAAAATAATTTACTACAATAATTAATTAAAATAATTAACTAAAAATTAAATAATACACTGACATTAATGCTTCACAATGATTGGTTGTGTTTATAGTTTATATATTTAAAACTATTATTTTCTGTTCATATTTCCATTACAAATGCACATGTTGATGTTAATGTAATGTATGCTAATCTGCGTGTTAATGCAGATGTCACTTTATAGTTATGATATCGTCACACATTATATCGATATTATATAATAATTAAGATATATTTCATAACTAATAAATTAATACATATAATAATATATTTAAATTTATTAATTAATTTAATTAATTCAAATATATATATATATATATATAATAAATAACATATTAGTATAACTTATATTAAGATATTAAATGATATCGTTATCAATATGCCAACTTTATCGGTTGGTATCATATGCTAGTAATAGGAAATTACGTAGGTAATTAATACCAAGTGGCAACATTAAATAACTGTAAACATTACTATGATGCGGAAATCATTAATACCGTGTCAGTGGATACGATATGGCAATTATAGGTAACTATATGTAGGATGTATGTGTAATAGTCCTATATGACTATTACACATAGCTAAATATGTAGATCAATAGGCTATGCTATTCAAGAAAATATTGTCAACAAAAATGTCATTAGAAATTATTCTTTGCAGACTAATGGGCTGTGGAGAAATGATTCGAGAAATCAAAGTGTCCAATGTAAATTTTTGTTTACGAAACATATGAACAAATCTAATAAAAACATGAAAGGTTCAAATTGATTTTCTGTTTGCTTAATTGTATTTCACTGTTTATAATAGAACGGAATTGTAAACAAATATATTGACACACGTCCGTATTATTATCGGTTTAGCATGTTTTAATATTATCAAGAGGTTTGCGTTTATAATTTGTGGATTTTAATTTCTAAGCTTTTTAAGCGAGAAAGCATTCAAAAACATTAAAAAGCATTCAAACCTAATTCATTTAGTTTCTAACTATATTTAAAAGCTAATTTGCAAAGAAAGGTAGAGTATATATTATAACATACAAATTAACTAATATTTACTACAAGTTTTGTGTTAAAAATGTTTAATTCCTAGGACCTTCATTCAAATTGAATATATTTTACCCATTGGTGAATTTAGGAAGTCGCAATAGGATAGAGAGCATAATAATGACATAAGCATAGTTGTAGTGATTTTTTAGAAAAAAGGCGTAAATTATACCTTGACCTTTAAAACATACGAAAAAGGGTCAAAATCAATGAAAAGGTGCAAAACATTAGTAAGTTGGGAAGGAGATCGCCCTACTTATTTAATAATTTCCTATCGTGTACATGTATAATATAATATACATATGTAGGATTCTTTTGATGTATATATATTTTCTTAGTGTTATAGTGTAATGTAAGGTAATGTTATGTTATATGATATATCTTCATTTTTTTGTGATTGCATTTCTACGATGATCAGATAGCTAATTACTAGATTTTGGAGCTTTAAGTAATAAATAAATAATTCTATCAGTATCCGTCTTTTCTTGTGTTACAATCTAATTTCTTATTTACTACTTTCTACCTACGAACTAAAGCCTAGGTACATTTTATATTGGTTCAGTTATTGAGCCCTTAATTAATATTCATATTTTTACGGTTTCTATAGATTGAAGTGAACAAAATACAAGTCTATCCATAATATCTTGGCTTACACATTATACTATTCGTGAAAATTGGCGAAATATTGCTTTATTGTACTAAACTATAAACTAAACAATATTTGTATTGCGATCATCAAAGGCTTCCATTACAAATTTGCGACATATTTCGACGTGTTTATTTATTTTCATTTACCTTCAATTTAGTGTCAAATAAAATAAAATAATTATAATTATACAACAAGGTTTACTCAAAAGTATAAAATAAAATAGTCTAAATTTTTTTGTTAATAACCTTTTAATCTATAGTTTATCTTCAAAGTAAGTATAACGTTTGTAAAATAGTTTTTATTAAGGGTGACCACAGTCAAACAAATAGATGTGTATATTACTAGAAAGGCAACCAACCATCCAAGTATTTCTTGAGTTTGTTACTTTTTTTTCTTATAATAAATAAACAGTTTTTCAATGTCTCATTTTTAAATTATTTCTTATCGTTTTATCTTGTCTTGTATTTTTTCTTACTTTGTACATTTTGTATAAAAAGAAAATGTGATATGTATATAAAAACATGTATATAATAAAAAATTAAAAATTTTTTTTGAATTAAACCTTTCAAATATACTATTGGAGCATATTCGCCAACAGGAAAACCTCTACAGCACTGTTTCGTCCTTGTTGGGACTCGTAAACTGTCGACACCCCACATCAACGACAAATGCCTGACATCAGAAGTATAGTTTACAAGGTCCGGTCAGTATTCAATAAAGAGACGATTTAAATGAAATCTAATTGTGATGAAAATCATTTGATACAAAATAATTAGCTATAGCAAAAGAGAGTGGTTTACATATTTTAAATGTACAAAACTATAATTGGAAGAAAATGAACATTAACATATTTAAATATTTTTTAAAATTTCACAATATTTTTTAATAAAATCTTTTAAATATTTAAGATATTTATTTTAATTTTTTTATTTGGGAAAATAGATTAATTCAAACTAAATTTACAATTAAATGTGAATTTTGTGTGTACTTTATGAAAGTTTAGTTTAAAAAATTTCCCATTTCAGAATTTGTTTCTATTTAATAAAAACAGGTTTATATCCGAAAGTAACAAATTGTCTTTTATTGTCTTTTTACGGTTCCCTGATATTTCCATAGTTCACCTTAAGAGAAATTTTTGTTGTTGTTGAAAAAACAATAAATAAATTCATCGGATGCCTTCCAATTAAAAATGTTAATGATAGTTTTCTTGAACCTGTACTATTTTAATTTTGTAATCTTATAATTGTAATATAACACTTTTATATCATATACACATGGGTTCAAAGATCATAATAGACTCAAAATGAATTACTTTGTAATTAGTGATACACAATTCCAATAAAATATGTTTGATAACATTTTATATCAAGTAAAACCATCTAAACGCCACACAATGCAACCAATGATCATGTTCCATATCCATCTTAGCTGAAGTTATGCATGAGGTCCTGATTGTTTTTAAAAAAATGCATTGAAGTTTTTATTAATCAAAAACGTATTCGGCCCTAGCGCTATAGGACAAACGTAGATGAAAAATTTCTATTTCTATTAATAAAATCAATGCAAAATGCAAAAGTCTACAATTATTGTGCCCAATTTAAAGTTTCCACTATATATCTCGAAGCATTTATACCTCCAGGGCGGAGATGTTTTGAAAATGTTCTTAAAACTAAATATCGTCAAGATGGGTTTCAAATGTTTAGCAATTATCTAGAAAAATGCGTCACGAAAAATGTAAGATATAGAAAAAATATCTGAGGAAAAACAAGAAAACTTACGAAACGGGACAAGTTTATTAAAATATTGAAACTGCTTCCCCCCAATAATAACCCCGAAAGGTAATTGGAAACCCCATCACACATTTTTAATTGTTTGTAACCATACGATACAAAGCATTACATTTATACATTTTTAAACTATAATAAAGGCCTCCATAAAAAAGATAATCAAAACATATATGAAAAAGAAAATAGAAATACGCTGATGGAATTTTTTTTGGAGACTACTAACAGTGTGTTTGACTGTAGTAAACAAAATCCCGTCACTAAGTAGAGAAATCTTCTTCCAAGCGCACAATATGAAGCCCCGGTTGTATTAAATTCAACATTGCAAGTGTTCGATTTCAGGCATAACAAATTATAAATTTGTATATACTGTATACTTGTGGAAAGAGGAAATTCGGTTACGAGATCAACAGTAAAGTTGTGGTTTGTGTTCAGAATTATTAATTAAAAAGAAACTTTTAAATTATGAAAATTATTAAATGAAGAGAAGATGGAAAACTGTCTCTTTGATAAAGCAAAATTATTACAGTTATTAAAAGTAACTGTATTATACAACAAAACCATTTTTTAAGAAAAACATAACAAAAAAGTAACATTTCCCACGCAAATATATGATAAATATTTTAACAGTATTCTGTTCGTTCATTATTGTTATAAAATTTACTATAGTTATATTTGGTTCCATTATTATCGTTATTTATATCTCTCTGTTTAAAATATTTTTCAAAAAGTATTTTATAATTTTATTATGTTCAACATTAATATTTATAATAATTAAATTATAATAACTTATCAATTTTAAATTGTGACAACATATATGGGTAAAATATAATATTACCATTAAATAAATGCTATAAAGTTGTTTTTCACATTATATAATAATATAGATTATAAATGTATAAATTAACGATTATATGCTATTCACGTATTCTTAATCTATATCTTCGTAACTACGTCGCAGACAGCCCGGATTCAGATTGCCCACATTGCCCAGATTCAAAATAAATATTTTCGTGAAATTATGAAACGTTTACTCGGATTCGCTGGATACAAAATAGAAAATTAGATTGAATAAAATTATAAGATGAATTCTTCCCAAATAATTAAGTTTACCTGGATTCGCCAGTTGCCCGGATACAATTTTTTTAAATAAATTTTTTTAAATAATAAATTTGTCCCACAATTATATTTTCAGTTGAATTTTCCAATCATATTATCTATAACATTCAAAGTGCAGAAAAGTATAAATAATTTAGAAATATAGGCTCTTTAAATTACGCAAAAATAAAGTAATGCCTTTTCGAATCAATTGAAATGGGTTCAATATATTCATAAAATTGTTTCAAATAATTAGATTTTACCCCGTTAATGAAGTAAAGTCATTGAGATTTTTGTTTTATCAAACTTATAATTGGTTATATAATTCATTGAGATAAGTCATTGAGATTTTTGTTTAATCAACATTATAATTGGTTGAATTTATATTTTCTTACATTCTTGAGAAAGTTGAATAAATTATGTACAGATGTTTAGAACCATGAAACAGTTAAGAATACATTTTTGTGTAATTGATATAGTTTTACATTCGGTTAATAATCGATTGTATGGGTTTATTAAAACAAACTATTTTAGATTCTGTATATACGGTACTTGCTTAAATAGAAAATATGGTGAAACCAAAGTGCGTATTTACAAATTAAATACACTTTTATTGTATACTTAATTTATTTGTTTTTAAGATTTTATATGTTTAAGAGAATTAAGTAAGTATAATACACTTGTTAATAAGTATTTACATAAGTATTTTCGTTTTATGAAGAAAATATATATAATTTTGTTATCTATAAATTTAACAAATTTACAAATATAAAACGCAAAATGTTATAGACCATGCATATGTATATGTATATATATATATATATGTATATTAATATTAATTGTTCTGTACATAACATATTGGTGTTATATTAATATTAATTTATAAAATACGTATTAATACCCTAGTATTCTAGATATACAACTAATAGTATAAAGAACAGATAATTTAAAATTATGTATAAAAATATTTGAACATCATGTTTAATAATAAAATAATAATTTCTTTTTAATATATTATGTATATATATATACTTATTTTTAAAAGTTTTAAATGCAAATCTATCAAAATAATTATGTTATAACATAAGAGTGATCAAATAACTTCGTTAAAAATTTGATAACTTAAAAAATATTTTATTGGTCAAACTTACACTTTTACTTTATAAATATAATTCTAAAATGTATTTTTCTTGAATTTTGTATTATTAATAACCATTTTTAAATAATCGCACACATTTTATTGACAAAACCGCAAAGGTTAATTAAACAATTACGTTAAATATAGTAAAATAAATGTTAGTGCAAGTTTTGCGGCATTTAAAAGTAAATGAAATATATATTTTAATAAAAGGTTAAAAAAAGATTTTTTTATTAAACTAAAACTATTGCTATAAGTATAAACTTTTCTTGTATTTTTATAATATAGGCTACATAACAAACTTTCCACCAATTTCTAAAATAATATGTTTTGTTAATTAATATTACATAGTTTATTATAATAGTATATTATGTTACATATGGGATAAACGTACGATACTTATTTTATTAATAAAATATATTACATTTTCATTTCGTTAAGTTAAATAACAAAAATCATAATAATAGAAAATTATAAAATAATGAAATAATTAATAATTTCAAGAATAAATATATTCTACAAAACGAAATATATGAAATACTCGCAATAAAATGAAGTTTACAAATTAATGAATTTTACAATATAACAATTTTTTAAATAATTAATATGTCATACATATTAAAAGCACACAACTTATATTTTAAATTAAATGAATATATTATATTTCCCCACAAAAAAATTACAATCTGCTATATGTCTATTTTTAAAAATATAATTATTTAAAGTATCCTTATTTAGTAATTGTATATGCTGAATATATGTGTATAAATATTATTTCATTTTAAAATACCTGTATTATGTACAAAACATCTAAGTAACAAGACACTAAATTTCAATTGATAACTTTTATCCGATATCACGACGAGAATATTGTTTAAATTGTCACTTAATTTTTGATCGCCGAAAATTAAAAAATTCTTAAATTATTTGTTAACAAATTTTTTAAATTCGCGGCATGGTCAACAATTATTTTGCAATATAAAAATTAATCATATAACTCACATTATTATTTTTGTATGATTTGTAATAAAATAAAGATTTTTCGAAAAATTACTCAAACAAGACTAAAAAATCGATCGATTACGTAAATATGCAAAAGGGCCACACAATAATTATATTTTAGAAATTATTATAAGTAAATGTTCTTGACAAAGTCCAACGTTCAAGTCAAAGGGTTTTATTGATTCCTCTGCATTATTTTAAATTCTGTAATATTTTCCCAACATATGTCTACTAAGTCTTTGAAGGATTCAGATAGTTGACAGTATTTTGGAGGTCATTCACAACGTTTCCCGTACTTTTAACAATAAATATTACTACTCATTATTTTTAGATGCACATTTTTCATTTGTTTTTTCTAATTATTTATTCATAATTCAAATTATTACATTATAATTGTTAGTTTTAATAGACTACATACGATATATATGACGTCAATATAAAATATCTCATCAATAATAAATATTTACGTCAAAAATAAATATCTACGTTAACAATAAATATCTGCGTCAACAATAAATATATACATTAACAATTAATATATACATTAATAATAAATATATACATTAACAATTAATATTTACGTCAAAAATAAATATCTACGTTAACAATAAATATCTATGTCAACAGGTCCACATCAACTGTATACGTCAACAATAAATATCTACGTCAACAATAAATAGCTACGTCAACAATAAATATTTACGCCAACAATAAATATATATGTTAATAATAAATATCTACGTCAACAATAAATATATACGTCAACAATAAATATCTACGTCAACAATAAATATCTACGTTAACAATAAATATCACCGTAAACAATAAATATCTATTGTACGTCAACAATAAATATATACGTCAACAATAAATATCTACGTCAACAATAAATATCTACGTCTACAATACTTAACTACATAAACAATAAATATCTACGTCAACAATAAATATCTGCGTCAACAATAAATATATACATTAACAATAAATATATACATTAATAATAAATATATACATTAACAATTAATATTTACGTCAAAAATAAATATCTACGTTAACAATAA
>JAUZND010002224.1:0-12992 GCA_034780555.1 Coelogynopora nodosa
GGGCAAAATACCCCGAAACCGGTCTGCAGATGGATTTACCTGGAAATCATTGTGTCTATCAATTTAATCTATACTCTGTTTGACATATTTCTAAATACATACTTGTAAATCATGCGTGTAGCCATGATTTTGTGACTGGGGTGGTCAAGCTATAAATTTCTAAATATTAAGGTTTTTTATTTAGCACTGACGGGGGGGTCAATCCCTGTGTTACCCCCCTGGCTATCGTGCCTGGAAATATAGGCAAATTACAGGTTTCAAACGATGTTTGTTCGATTATTTAATTTATTTTACATTAATACATTTTCTATTGAATAATTTCATTGTGCATTGTATTATTATATTTGGACCCAATAACTGTTGTAATGATTAGTTATATTTATGCTTATCTTGTTCATTATTACAGTGATAAAAGTTACTTCAGAAATAAACGGACAAATGAAAACAACCATCAATATATTTTTTTTCTTGCATTTCCTTGTCTCATTATTACATGTTTTGTATTGTATACCATATTTTATTTATTTTAACCACATAACTAGCTTTCGTTTCTAATACATATTTATGACAAAGTTTGAATATTTGAACGATACATTAAATAGCCCTATTAAATCTAACCAATAGATTATGTATTGCCAGAAAACTATGAACAATTTAACTCAATGCATCGATTTTTTTATATTCTGTTTACAATTTTTTTTCACAATGTTACGTTAATGCTTGAGTGTATTCTGCATTGCAAGACTTTGTTTCAAATTGTTTTCAATTTCAGCCTGGGAACAATGGAAGACTATCAAATCCTTTGTATAAATGACATAAAAAAAACTGTTAAACTAAAGAGCACTCCATTCTAAACCACTCGACAAATTATTTTTAGCATAGATTACATACAATGAGAGCAATAAATAAGAAAATAAAGTTTGACGGAAGATTCAATTATGTAATATTAATTTCCTTTAATATCTCATTTTGAAAGGACTAAAATGAGCTTAAAAAACATGTTATCATCAATCGACAATTAACAAAAAATGCTCCTAAATGTCTTCAAGTAAATTAGACTTCTTCTTTCGCATTGATTTATCTAAAGATACAATAAATAATTCCAGCGTGCTATTTTGTTTAAAACAATTAGTTTTTTAATTAATTAATGTTTGTTTCGAAATGATGTCATTATGTACATAGTTACCTTCAACTCGTGACTTAATATATTGTAATTTTAGTAAACATTTCTAAAAATGGCGTTAGTATAATCAATTTTTAAATTTATCTTATAAAATGTAATTATTCATGAAAGTATAACTTACTTTAATATATAATATTAGACATTTTATTTTTATAAATAATAAAATTATTCTACTATAGCGTATTTATTCATTTATATAAGGCAATTAATATTTTAAGATTAAGCGATATATTTCTAAGATGTGTATGTTTTTTAAATGTTGAGCTATTTTTGTAAACCACACAAAATAAGAACATTTTGATATTATAAACTTATTATAAAATATAAAATAAAAAAATATTAACAAATTATGGGAAACATGAAGCGATGTATAACCAAACTGTAAATAGCGGTCGAAGTCACTTTGTGAATATTGATAATTATTTTAAAAAATACAAAATTATACTTATTTTATTGTAGCAATTTTTTTGTGAGTAATATATATATATATGCACTCACAAAATATATAATATAAATATATATATAGGCCAGGCCTATGTGTCTATATGTATAATGCACTTCTAATTTTTATGTTTTCTGAAGTAATTAATAGATTTTACTATTTTACATTCTAAAAATGCCACTGTATGATATAATTATTAAAACTAACGTCAAATTACTGTGATATCCTAGAATATCTATGCAATTGTTTATAAGTGTTTCATTTTTAACTCGCAATTTATTTTAACAATTATTAATTTAACAATTAACTAATAATTTGATTTCTAAATAAAATTAATCAAAGTGATAAATAGTAAATATCAGTTAATCAATAGACAAAACAAAACGTTTAATTTTTTAAAATTTAGAAACACAGAAATTTTAAATTTGTAATAAAAATATGTGGGTAATGTTTAATAAGTAATAACATTGAAATAGATAGTGGTGTACATACATTCCTCTTGCAAGGACATTTGAACCTTTCGGTCATATAGTTATTCAATTACAATTAGTTGCATTACATCTTTTCGGACCTCTTTTACTGAATGACCATTGATGGGTGTTCGTGCCATGGTTCATTAGTCCCTTATAGCGATAAGCTTCAGGTAGCAAAGATCTAATTTATCTTTTTAGTTTTTATAAGTTATCACAGATTTTAGTCATGTAAATACGATGATAACAACATCAGAAAAAAAGCTATTTTTTATGAATGTCCAGTTTATGCTGAAGATCATAGCGATACATCATGGGTTTTTTTTTGTCTAAAGAAAACCATCAATAGAATGAGCAGGTGCTGCAGCACACACCGTCAGTTATGATTTAGGCAGCAATGTCAGTTAAGGATCCAATAGGTCCAATTTTCTGCCATGGAGGTGTTACATCTAAAAAATATATTAACATACTTTCGCACACAATTCGCTATTTTAACCAGATGGGTACATGCCAACACGGCTCATGCTACAATGGAGTTTCTTGATAAAACTTTTTTTAAATCGATTGATCGACATATTTGGAAAAACACCTTGGCCCCCAGGTAGACCCGACATTACATTATGTAACAACGCTCTCTGAGGCATATTGAAAACTAAGATAATAGCGCACATATTACGTAACGTAGTTGTTTTGAAAGACGCAGTCAGCACAGAATTAAATTGTTTCCCGAAAGTCTACTGGCATCAATAAATGAACATACAGTCATTCAATGAGATAGCTACCAAGTTGATCCATATGTCAATTGCATTATAATAGTTTTTATTTGCGTGATTTATTTTATTAAATATTTAGTTTTTAATATCAAATATCAAATATCAAATATTTTCTAATATTTTTGTGTTTTTATTCATTTCTTAAACTCATATAAGAACTTATGACGCAAGCAGTTGAACCATTTAATAATTAATTTATGATTATTATTATTAATAATAATACGATATATAACTATATAAATTATATATATATATATATAAATAATAGAATATTATATATAATAAAAATACGATATATATATTATATATACGATATAATAACTCGTATTATATATTGTAGATAAAACATTTTTGTAATAATACCTGACAAAATGCAACAATCATCGAATTATTGGAATTTATATTTTTATTGATTAAAATTAAGAGATCCAGATATGACACACTTGTTGGGACAAATAAGTTGTTCATTAAATTTTATAAATATAGCAGAATATGTAAATTTAAAGTTGAATAAATAAGATTAGTATGGAAGGTGGATGTCTCTTCATTAACCCAATGTTTGGATATTGAGAAACCAATCCATTTTTAAAATCAATCGGATTCTGTGCCTAGAAAATCGAATTTCCCCCTTTTTTTCACAATTTAGCAATAAAAATGTTATTTCAATTCGAATTAGAAAAAATTCTAAAGGTAGGGTTGTCCGTCCGAGGAGTGTTGACGCAAAAATCACCTTACATACTACTCATAAATTAACGGTATACATTTATTTATTACGGACCAAAGATTAAGCTTTACTCTTATAATTTATAAAAAATAGCTAAGACAATGTGTGTATTTATAAAATGAAATAGTATTTATGTTTATAGTAGTTACATAAATGAACTGTTTAATATAAATAAACTTGCATTTTTCTACCTACTTCAATTTTTTTTAAATTATTATTTCTACAAAATTTTCTCCAATGAATATGTCTAACGAAAAAAGGCAAACACTAATTTGTTAGTACATCTTCAATCTTAATGAAACAACTGATGCTCACTGCAACATTAAGTATGATGCACACAAGAAAATAAAGTTAATACTAAAGTTATTTAAACTGACACAATGTATAAAAATATAGATTAACTCACTGCCGAAATTTTGAAACGAATAATATAAGTGTTGATAGGATAGAGTTTAGGTTCATGTTGTGTTATTTGCTATTTATTCTATTTGTATTTAGTAATTATAGTAGTCAGATAATTAGTAACTATAGTAGTCAGGTAATTAGTAACTATAGTAGTCGGATAATTAATAACTATAGTAGTCAGGTAATTAGTAACTATAGTAGTCAGGTAATTAGTAACTATAGTAGTCAGGTAATTAGTAACTATAGTAGTCAGGTATTTAGTAACTATAGTAGTCAGGTAATTAGTATATTAATACATTATTTTATATGTTTATTGACAAATATATCGCTTTTGATTAATTTTGAAAGATTTTGTATATCTATATATCTATATATATCTATATATATAGATAGACACAGTAATTAAAACTTTATCAAAAAAATAATTGTTCATCTAATATTTATTTACAAGACAACATTTGTGTTGATATTATAAAGGTCTAAATTTAAATATAGATTTTAATAGTAAGTATCTTTTACAAATCGATATTCCTAATGTTTGTTTAAAATATTAAAAATATAAGTATTAACAAAAAGTGATAGTTCCTTAAAATTTAATCTCTCTGTAAAAATTTCTCGATCTAGTGGTGCATTACCAATTTTTCTGTGAATAAATGCCCTCCATCTTTGTTGTCGTGCATATCAATCACTACATAACTTAATTTCAGTTTGCAAACCTCAAAATTAGCCAGCTATATTTTTCTATTGCATAAATAATAATAAACGGTTGGTTGTATGTTGGCGTGTAATAAGTAACAATGAAACAAGTGCCCTCACAATCTCCATCACCAACGCCATCGAAAAATAAAGTTCATTCTCAATATAATAGAAGTCAGTGACCTTATAGGTATCTAAACATTTTGTAAAGCGGTATTTTCATAGAAAAAAGTTGTTCATTTTAAAGTACATTTCAATTAGCACAAACAAAAGTGTTTCTGACAAACCAAAAACACGTGCCCAATTTTATTAACTTCAGGAATTGCCAAAACCTCTATTGACCAACCAGCTACACACACACACACCTACTTTAAAAGACTGAATATAACTTGAGGCAGTAACAGAAAAATACAACTTTGAAAATAACAAAAAAAGGCAATTGCTTATCGTCCATGGAATCGTTGACCAATTCTAAAAGCCAACATTTCTTCTCCTATATAAATTAAATGCACTAAAACACATCGAAGAATGAATGTAGTCCTGGCCTAGTTGATTAGATTTGCCAATGATTCAATTTACCCCAGTTTCCTTGTAGGAAAACAATTGATATACGATGCGATGAGCGCGATGTGCCTGCAATTCTTAACATAATTTCGGCCTTATTTTTCCTCCCACTCTTCTTCTTTTAGAGTACATTTTCTGCCCTTGAAGAAAACGTCAGATTCATATTGCAAAGTGGGTTGACTGAGTATTGAAAAAAAGGTCTCAATCATGACTATTATTATTATTATGGTGACGTACACATTTTCATTTACATTGCACATAATACATAGTATAAGAAACATTGTATAGTATATGAAATACGTTGCTCTTTCACAGTTTGCTAATTAATTAGCCAATTAGTTTTTTCCACAAAGTTCGATTTGTTGCTGTAGTAATAAATCAATCATGACTGGATAACCCATAATATGTGAAAAAACAACTCAATGAATATATTTGAGCATAATTACGAATATTTCGTCATTTTCGTCGTCATTATATAATTAGATTTTTAAAACGGGCTATTGGAACAGCTCAAACTTAAAATTTATTAAAGGTTTTCAGTCGATTCACATTTAAAAAATATGACATGATATATAATGTTTCAATTCATTGTTATAAATTGATTTGATATTTATAAATATAAAAATAGTTTTGAAAATAGCTTCAGCATAATTTATAAAGATTCTACTTAACGTCGTATTCATATTATATAAAAATAATTAATGTGTATGCGGTTAATAAACATTTTTATTTACTTATATTTATAATACTAACATCTATGATATAGTATTTATATACTACTTATATATCATTTAAATGTATCATATATATTTGAATATTATGATATTTAGTCAACAACAATAATTAAACCAATTTCTGAAAAGATTAATAACAAAAATAGTATTCTGAAATAATAATACTATTAGTATACTAGTCTACATATACTATTATACCAATCCACATCTCGATTAATTTTTGGGTTGACTTTTCGGATCCATGTTGCCTCACTGATTTTACTGTCAAAGTATCCCTATAGATTTTTCTAGCACTCTTGAAGTAAAATGAACAGTAACATGAAAATTGAGGGTGATTTTTAAAATAATGTTCATTCATTGCTGACTGTCCTTCTAAGTTGAATCGAGCGGTTGTGGTTTTGAAGAATATTTCTCCCAATCTTATGTAGTTTCTATATGTATCTAACATTCCAATCTATAGTTATTCAGTATAATTGCAAAATTCCTGCAATCTCGAAATAATTTTTTATGAATTTTATATCTGTAATTCTCAGGTTCGATTATCAAAACATCAATATTGTCTATACCATTTTGATCATAATACTTCAATAATATATATTTTGTAATAAATTGTTACCTGAATATATATATTTAATATTTCATGAAATGTGTTAATACGTTAATGTGGAGATTCATTCCACATACAATCAAATAGTCAAAATTATTTTAAATAATATCAATAAGAGGTGTATGCTCATCATCATCATGCACATTATTAAATACATATATTTATATATTTACTGTAAATAAATAATTTGTCAAACAGATAAGTCTAAGCGTATTATATTATTATTATAAATAATAATTGTTATATGTTGATATAATTATTTACGTCTTAGTAAATATTACTTCGCTTTTTCCTGAGCCGATGTAACAACTGGTCTCTATATTGTTCTCTCTCCTATCACAATCTGAAGGTATTGGATTGACTTCAGTGTAGTATATCTTCTGAGCACGTCTACGTCTGCTGTGTTGTCTTTCTAGTCTAGTTGTATGTTCATCATTGCTTTTCCATATAAAAATAAATGACGTTTTGTTGATCAATGTCTGCCTTGTATTCTATGTATATAATACAAAACCTTGTAAACTGGGAACTACTTTGAGAAACCATAAAATTCAAGCACAGTAGGTTTGTCGTACTTATTGAGTAACTACTGCTCTATAGTTCACAAAAATGCAATGCAACAAGTCAAGTGACACTATTATAGGCCTCGACAAAAATAATTAAAGTCATAAAGTTATCAAAAATTAAACACATCTAAAATTCCTTGACTAAGATATTGGTTAAGGTCCTAATGTAAACGAAAATATACACAAGAATAATTATTTTTACTCGTTAAGAAAAAAAAGAAATGTATAATATCTGTTATATTCCTTCACAGCTTTCATACATAGATTTTAATCTTGCTTTTTGGATTTTATTTTATACGTTGTTAACAATACTTATATACGTACTTTATTAACATATTCGCGGTGTATATTGTATAGAGTTGCAAGGCAGGTCATTTGTAGCATCGTATAAAAATATAAAATCAAATTATGGTGTGCTCAGCTCAAAAATATTTTTTAAATAATTCAAAGATAGTTTATCATCAGAATTAATGTTCTCATTTTCCTCCTCGGGCGGAACTATAGAAAATGGCATTATATCACAAGTAAATTATACAATCTCTATATTTTCGCCATCGAAATTAAAACTTTTAAGGAACAGCACCTGATACACGAAACGTTTCCATATCCACTAGGCACCACACTCTCTAGAACTTGAAGGGGGAGAAAGGAAAGCTAGACTAAAAAAGCTTTCCCTGTTCTCTCGTGAGTAATACACCGTATTGAGGCAAAATGACAACTTGTTTATACATAAAGCTACCTAATTATTCCAATTAAAATTTTAATTTTGAAATTACTATTTGAATGAAATTACTTACTTAAAATGTTAGTGGAACTTAAAATACTGTTTTTCCTTTTAATTTCAATTTTGAAAACAAACCAATAAATAATAGTCCTAATATTAAAGCGAATAATAATAAATAATTATCAATGCTTATAAAAGTATTTTCATGGAATGTTTTTAAGATTTATTATTCTGATATGAAGTTACATATATTTTCGCATAGAAAATATTATTTGTTGGTCAGATATGAGACAATAAGTAACAAAAGAAACAATATAAAAGTATTATAACGTAAATAATACATGTTACTTTTAGATTCTAATTAATGTAAGTCAAGATAAATTAATTTAAATTACAGCACAAAGTAATCCATTCCTGTCAACAAAAAATTTTTCATCATGTTGAAGAAGGAGGTTTTTGAAGACATTTTTTTTGAGTCGGAGCAGCTTTTGTCTAAATTTTTTTTTAATGATTCCTGAGAATCAGAACATCTACATCTAAAAGAAAGAAAATATTGTACATATATGTACATTGTATATATAAATTATTACTTTCGTTTATTAATTTTATCAATATTATACCTGTGTGTCGTCTGTGTTGTGTTTGACGAATGATAAAAGATAATTGATAAGCAGATGGCGTATCGGAATCAATTAGTGCACTGGGTTCTGAAGAATGTGTAATGTGGCGGTCTTTAGGAGTTGTACGTAATTAGTTTTTTAAAGAGTTTAGGAGTTAGGAGAAATTAGGAGTTTTTCGTTAAGCAATAGGCTTTTTTAATTGATAAGCGAATCTCAGTATCTTCAAAACATTCTGGAGCGAAAAGTCTACTACATATTACAGAAATGCCTTTTTTAGGAGAAAAATTAGATCGTTTTATCGTAGAAATCCAAATTTGGAATTCTGGCACACGGTCATAGGGGAATTCATGGAATGATATTCTAGAATTCTTTTTCAGGTGTTCGGAAGAAAACGGAACACAACATGACTTTAGTAAGATTTAAAACAATAATTTTACTGTCATAGTAGCACTAGTAGTCATATTTACTGTCATAGTAGCTCTAGTAGTCATATTTACTGTCATAATAGCTCTAGTAGTCATATTTACTGTCATATTAGCTCTAGTAGTCATATTTACTGTCATAGTAGCTCTATTAGTCATATTTACTGTCATAATAGCTCTAGTAGTCATATTTACTGTCATAGTAACTCTAGTAGTAATATTTACTGTCATAGTAGCTCTATTAGTCATATTTACTGTCATAGTACCTCTAGTAGTCATAGTTTTCGCATTTTAATTTTTGACTATAGTAGTTGCTGTGACTGATTATTTTCAAGCTATAAATAACAAATACGTAAAACGTATGAAAAAAAGATAAAACTTTTAATTGTAAAAATGTTTTTATGAAAACATATATTATATTAAACTAGGCCTATGTAATGTTATTGCATATTTCCGTTACATATATAAATAAACAATAGGCGTTGAAAAAATCATTACTTTTCTCCAATTTGTATATGTTTTTCGTTATATAATTTAATATAATTACAATCCTACAATAAATAAACTTAGTACTAAATTATAAACTAAATTATTTTCAACAGTTATAACAGTTAATTAATAAAAACAATACAAATATTGTGATTTATTACATGTGTGGCAATATAATATGATTTTACAATCTGTATAATTATATTGCAAATCATATACAAATATATTGTATGTACAGAAAATAGTAGTATATTACCTATATATAGTGCTACGTTTCAAAATGTTTCTTCTAGATTATTTTTAATATTCATCAAAGCTTTGCAAAATTTTAACTAACTTAACAAATTTATAATTTAATTAATTTAGTTAATATAATTAAAACTCTATATATATATATATTTCGTTTAATCAAATATAATATGCTTTAAATTTAAATAATAATTTATAAAAATATTCATTTACGATAAAAAATCAGATAAAATAATAAACTTAAAATAGATTATGTGTTGTTATACTATGTTCGTTCATATCTAACTAATTAACCACGTTTGCAATTTGTATATGAAAATTTTAAGTAAAAACTCGTCAAATATTTTACTTAAAACTAACACATATAAAACTATAAAAATATAAATCTTAATACATTTTTTAGCCTATAATTATCTATCAGTTAAAATCATAAACAATTAATAAGACAGGAAAAGAGATATTCTATACCGAGTAACAAAAAGCTATTATAAGAAGGGTGATAACATATCCGTTTGATTTCAATAAGTGTACAGCAGCCCTTACCTACTTTTCTATTCTACTGAGATGTAAAAAAATATGAAACATCATACCGCATACGTGGCAGTGGATTATATTTCCAACATTAATTAGAATCACTATATCTAAAAATAATCGGTTAATTTCTATGAACTCGGACAATAGGATAACATAGAGCTACATGATATAATTATTTAGAAATTACCTGAAAGTTATTGATAGAGTTAATGTATAAACGATGCATAAGGTAAAACATGTTCAACATATAGATACGTTTTCAGTATACATATTATGCTAAAAATACCCACGTTTGCTCAACAGTTTTGCATCTAAATTCATTTATTATAATCTACATTCATCGGTGAGTTTGTACCATATGTGCAAGCATAGTAAACATCTATAATTTAATATACAGTTTAAGGTTGCATAACGATATACTTATCAGAGCATCGGTCGGGATAATTGACAGAATTATACAATTTTATATTGCACCAAATTGTAAGCTCTCCCAATCAGCATGTGTGTACGTGTATAAATATGCACATTGGATTTTCCCTATTTACTTACGTATACCAATTATCCAATGAAACAGATGAATTTGAACATTAAATAAGGAAAATAAAAATGACTCTTAATTGACTCTTAAAAATGACTCATAAAAAAGGTAATTATTATTTTATCATTGCGAGTTTTCAGTAAAATAATTGACTATTTAAGCGAAATTAGCTAATATAAATATAAAATTAAACATTTCGTTACGCAATAGTCTTACATGGGTGATTTTGTTATTATTTTATTAGTTGATTCCAATTTTTTTCACTGACACGAGCATTATAATGTGAATACTTTACTGCATTCTATATAAAATTGAAAATAAGGCAATGTGCTAAGATTTTCTAATTACAATCATAAATAATAATAATATGCACATGTGATTTAAATTATTATTGTTATTCATTATTTTTTTTCATATTTATTCATTCATATTCATTCATATTTATATATATGATTGAATAGTCTGAAATTGTCAGATACCCTTGGGATAAAATCTAGGTTTTAGTGATAAATTAAACAATATTTTTGTTCCAAATATTTTCAGTGTTATCCTAATTTAAAATAAAATGAACTGTGACTAGAGACAATGTGGTAATATGAAGTAAAACACTTTATCTATATGTATTGTATTTCATTTACAATACATGTCTGTTAAATCAAAAGTAGGTGATATATATATTTCAAAATGCTGTCATAAAAGCAAAAATACTCATTTTTCTCGATATATCACCTCTCTGTAAACTTTGCACCCTCCACCGTACCACCCCTTTCGAAAGGAGATGAGGAATAACTATACATGTAAGTTATTTTAAGTAACTATCAATATTTATGATTTTATTACTAATTTAATTATAGTATACTTGATGTAAATATTGTGAATTTGGACCCAGCATATGATATTATTTTGATATTAATTACAATCAGATTATATAATGATTACATCAGATTCCTCCCCTTCACCAAACTTCTAAAATTATAACTTTTAAGGAATATGTTAATAGTAACCATTTAAATAATTTTTATTTTTAGCAAAATAATTATTTTAGAAACCATTTAAATAATATTATTTTTTGCAAAATAATTATTTTAGAAAATAATTCAAATATAAATTGTATTTTAACTATTTACTGTTACTGTAATAGTAGTCCTAAATTTGTATTAGGGATAATTTTTTCAAAATACAACCCAGTAACGTATTTTACACATATTCAGAAGAAATTAATTCAAGTACTAATACATTTTGTCTTTACCTATTTGAAAAATCTGTATAATATTTAATTATTACATACTGTTTTCACTGAATTTAAAATACTCAATAATATTTTACAAAAAATATTCAACTATACGCACAAAAACAAATAAAATTATTTGATTACTATATTATAATAATCTAAAAAAATTGTAATTCTACGTAAAAAGTCTAACACAAAACTTCTTTATTTCGGCAGCTTATGATACATATATATATATATATAATTTTAGTAAAATTTCAATGTTTATTAGGACCAAACAATTTCAATAAATGATAATTCAAGTTAACGTAAACGAATAATATTGCAAATTAATACTGAAATTTAGATAACCGGCGGGAAAAAACAGATGTTGAAACGTAAATGGTTATTCTATATACGATCTACAAGAAGATTAACTAACTTATTGTCTAATATACTTGTATCTTCCGAGAGGACCGTTGCTTTGCTATTCAGAAATTATTTATTTTTTGTATATTTAAATAAATATTAAGGAATAATTGTTTAAGAAATATAAATAGCACAATATTAAGTGCCTATTAGTTTTTCTTAATGACTAGAAATAAACTAACGGCCCGGCGTGCTAATAGCAAGTCAGTTATTGAATATTACCATAATAGTAGGCAGGGGGATTATATATCAATCCACTATAATATATTGATCGCTCAGCTGGAACTTAGTGCTTTTTTCTAAAGAAATATTCTCTAACATGGTTAATGAAAACCTTCGTGGATGATATAACATTCGCCTTCTTGTTTACTGGTGAGGTAAATGAAAGCAGAACGCTTCCAACAAATATACCTATATGTCAATGATTGATATTCTGAATTTCGTGGTTTTTGAGTGGTTAGTAAAATAATCGTGCGCGTTTTGATTATTATTAATAAATTTGATTAATAATATCTGATTTATTATAATATCTTATATTAATACAGGGTGGCGCATAAGTAGTCGGCCCCAATGTTAAATTTATGTTGTACATACATATAATCTATTATTTATTAAA
>JAUZND010002225.1:0-12991 GCA_034780555.1 Coelogynopora nodosa
TATCATCACTAATGGACTATATCATCACTAATGGACTATATCATCACTAATGGACTATATCATCACTAATGGACTATATCATCACTAATGGACTATATCATCACTAATGGACTATGTCATCACTAATGGACTATATCATCACTAATGGACTATGTCATCACTAATGGACTATATCATCACTAATGGACTATATCATCACTAATGGACTATATCATCACTTATGGACTATATCATCACTAATGGACTATA
Source organism: Coelogynopora nodosa (assembly GCA_034780555.1). NCBI lineage: Eukaryota > Metazoa > Platyhelminthes > Proseriata > Coelogynoporidae > Coelogynopora > Coelogynopora nodosa. Next base: position 250 of record JAUZND010002225.1, read on the forward strand.
TCATCATTAATGGACTATATCATCCCTAATGGAACAATTATCCTAATTGAGATCCCCATCATTTCTTCTACACTTCTAGTCATTTCGTTACCTTGACAATGCTCTGTTTATGGAGTTTTTTATTAGAATAAAAACTACACCAAGTTTGCTTTATCGTTAATAATTGTTGTAATATTTCATTTATATATTTGAGTGGAAACATCTTTCAATTTATTAATTGAAAGTGAAAGAAATCTATAAACTATTTATACTGTTTCGTTAGAGATGTTATTAACCTACACAAACAAGTCGTCGAATAATCTACATTTAATTTTCTTATTTTATCAATTTGCATTTCTGAATCTCATGTTTAATTAAAATGTTTTATAGATGATTATTTATTCCAATGAGAGTATACAGTTTCTTATTTTCTATATAGACTGCTGCGTTCATTTCACAAAATTATTTTTGTATCTTCTGGGGATTTTACCGTCAACATGGAAATAAAATAATATTCTATATACGCAGAGTTTGTTGGAAAGTAAATTAAAGCATGTAACCGTTGTTCTGATTAAACCTTGCTGCGTAAATATGTTACAAATAAATAGACAATTTTCAACTTTCTTGTCGTGTGATGGTGGAAATTATAATCCGACTTCATGTTTTTTCTTTTTTATAATTCTCTTATAAAAGTAAGACAAGGTGTCTTATGTCTATCATACCAAATACAAAAATGTAAGAAATTAAAAGTAATTTATAAATTGCGTTGCATGACACGAATGACGTTTTTAACTATTGTTTTCATTAAATTGCATCATATTCCTTTATCATACTCTTTTATTAACTAAGTTTTCTACATTCAAGTCGTATACTTTTGATATCTCTATTTTTAAATAGAAATAAATCTTCTCTTCTCAAACATTACTCTGTTCAATGTTTTCATTCATTCATTTCTTTACTCTCTCTCTCTCTTCTCTCGTATCGTTTTCAACATCTTTCCTTATCTCCTTTCACTACTCAACTGTAATTTATGTAAAATGAATATATAATAAATAGTCGGATGTTAAATACGAAATTGTGATCGGTAGTTTTGAATACTTTTATTGTTATGGCAATTTTTTATCTCGTTTCTCTTTTTACGACATCTACCTTATTTTTTTTATAGTTCAGAAATTACTCTCCCTTTCTTCCGTCACTCCTCTCTCTCAGCTCTTTCTCTCGCCTCTCTCTGTCCCCTGTCCCTCCTCTCTCTCAGCTCTTTCTCTCGCCTCTCTCTGTCCCCTGTTCCTCCTCTCTCTCTCTTCATACTATTTCTCCTCTCTCTCTCATCTCTTTCTTAGTTATTTTAGCTTTTATTTTAAGTTTTTCATAAAACATCTTTGTAAGACGTTGTTTGACTTTTGTTTTGTTGTTTGATGTTGTAAGACTTTGGATTTTTATTGTATTATTTGATAAAAATTTATAAGATTTAGAGAGAATTTTTTTTCAAAATATAATACATTATAATATAAAAGAAATAAAGGCTTATTTTATTAATTAGTAAAACTTGATATATTCGTTAATTAATGCTACAAAATACAAAACAAAAATCAAAATAGCATAGGATCTGCAGCTACCACGACTGGTGGGATCGCTAATGTTGTCATCCACCCCACTAACTTACACAATAGCTCCCAACTTTAATTTTCGAAATGCCATTTTGCGCCATTTTGCCATCCTTTCTGAACCAAGGAATACATAGTACACTCATGGAAACAATCGAAATTTAAATTGAAATTGCACCCAATTTCGTCAGAGAATTTTTGTCAGTCTGCATTTGCTTACTTGGGGTTAACCCAGAGAAAAAGCCGCAATTAAGCATGAAATGTTATTAGACTTTCGACCCATTGCAGCGAATCACTGGGGCGGTTACAGCAAATGGCATACAAAGTGTGCTGAAGGGACGCGGTGTTTACACCGCGCTTTGTAAGGGAGGGACTTAAGTAATTACTACACTACAACTTCAATGAGTGGAGAAAATGAGCTAATGTAAGCTTGAAAAGGTTTCAGGCAATGCAGACTACCAAGTGTGCCTTTTACATTCACTTAATCTAGAAATCTCTCTTTCATGAGACCTGTCTGCCTATATGATTGACTCTTGCCAGGAACTACTATAACACATTCTTTGAAAAGCAAAACTCCCCCAAATACAGCGCCTTTCTCGAATCAGTGAAAGATATGGGAAAACCTACGAGGACTGTGACTTATTGGAAGGGGAAAAAATCCATCAAAAGAAAACGGCCTGCAATGCTATTTGATCCAATTCGATCACATCGAAACCTTTTTAAATGCGAAAGAGGTTTTAGTTGGAAAGGCCCCACTAGAACAGATGGGGTACTCTTGGTGCACATAGAAATATTCTTAGTTTTCAGGCAAGTCAATCAGATTATTCAATTTTATGTGAATATAAGAGTAGCCCTATCGATGAAGAATTTGGAAAAATATATTCAAGTCGTCCGTTGAAAAATGTCAATGAGAAGATTCCGCTTAGATGGTCAACAAAGTCATCGAGCAAATCACCTCACTACCATTTTTCAAGAATATTGCAAACGATCCCTCGTTATTCCCTTTTTATACTAAGTGATATAGCTGAACTATGAGAACGCTTCTGTGAAGACAAACTTGCTCATTACGAAATCTGTTAATAAGTGGATTTTCTAGAAGTGAATGTCGAAAGAGCGTCGTGTTTTATAACAAATGGTATCATACATATATCATCTTTTGTTATTTTCTTTTTCAGTTGGAATTCAGTGTAAGGAAAAAACAGTTCACTAAACAGCCATTAGCATCTTTTAGTGGTGATTCTAGCAATATCGGAAAGCTAATTAAAAATTTCCGTTTTGCATACCGGAAGAATCTAGAGTGAACATTCCTTTTCGTGACTTTGGCGGATTCATACATGGCTTCGTCAAACGATGTCTTCTGGGACATGAGAAATTTAGGTACTCATATACTAGCTGACATACATTGCAATGTATTATTTCACCTGGGTGAATCTGAAATTAATAAGACTGCTTTACAAATATGTCATAGAAATAATTCAACCGTGTAATATTTAATGTTGTAACAATAATGTATTACATACAATCCTATATTGCATGTGTGTTTCGGCAATTTTTAGGTATAAGTGTAAACGGCGCACATCAAATTGTGCAGTATACATGGATCGGTCGAATACATAAATCTATATTTCATGATAAAATGTTTATGTCTCAAAATATATATTACTCCTTTTTAAGTAATATTAAAATAATGCCGCATCCCTTCTTATTACTAAATGTCACCATCTCTTCAAAATTTGTGTAGATGCCTTTTACTCTAAATAGCTGGCATACTTTTAGTTTCCATGGGTTGCTATTGGGTCTCATTTTGCTCTAGTTTACTCGTATATATTTAAAAAACAACACACATAGCCTATCGTCCAGAATAATATATAAATAAAGTGAGACTAAAAGGGAAGCTCAAAATGCAAAAATATTCCCATCAGGGGCTTCAAACCCTTTATTTATGAAAGATTCAAACATGTACAAGATGGAATCTTCACTGGTGGTGGTAGAGTGGTGGAGATACTTTTGGTGGTGAGTTTGTTATTAAAGAACTGACTTCTTCAGTTGATGAATACCAACAATAAAACGTCTGCCTCCTATTCATTTCGTTATGATGAAGGGTTGAGAGACAAAAGGTCGTCTACTGTGAGAATCATGTGGCTGTATGATCTCTTCTCGTAGCATTAAAGTAATCATTGACGAAAGCGATTGGATGTTAGCTTGAGATCGGAAAAAAGTGAACTGAGTAGATGGTTCGAATTGGTAGCAGCTTGGCTTCTTCTTTGTAGCTATACTGCCCGTTGAAATAGACATAGGCAATGTCTCTGGATCTGTTGTGGATAATTCATAAGTTAACTAATGAAGCGATGGCTTTATCAAGAGAGTCTTCTCCCGGTGGACGTAATCGTTAGTCCGATAGTTGGTCTGTTGGGACGAGGAAGGTCTTCCCATAGTTCTTCCCATGTAGACAATTCGGCAACCGAGATTGTTTAGAAATACTGGAAAACGGTGGAGTGTTCAAAAGTTGCAGAGATGTCCACATCACTTGCATAGCTTGGGGAAGTAAGAAGGTAAAGACCCCGTAAGGGGGGTGTCCAAGACGTCTGTATAGTGCGCATATGTAGATTGCAGTGATAAGGGAGGCGAGATTGTCTCCTAAATGGCAGATGTTAAGCTACCAACTCTGGATGAAAGCTGTCACTTGAGTGAGAAGAATCGAGATCAACGCCACGCAACATATTACGACGTTTTGAGGGAGTATCGGTTAAAAGTCCTTTATTTATGGAAGATTCAAATGTGTAAAATGTAGAATTTGAATTATAAAAAAAGTAACATATTTAAATTAATATAAATGTCAAGGTTAATCTATAGACCACATGATCTCTCATCCAATCTCTTGTCCACTCTCCCACTACGTTTGCATCTAAAATGTCATTGGCTTAGAATAAAATTTCGACAAGATAATACTTACGTTATGGATAAGAATTTAATGCGGTAAAATAATTAAGATGTGTAAACATTTTTAGAAAATGCTTCAAATAAATGACGATGAAATTTTGTCAATTTTAATATTGTCGGTATTACTTCATACTAAATGTAAGTAATAAGAGCAAAAGCGTGGATGAGGACAAACACATGTTCAACGTTTTTACATGCGGGTATCTCGAAAAACAGCCAAAATTCTTCTTTCATTTTTTCGCTTTGCTCATGCTATTTATGAAATGTTTTTTAATGAAATAGCTAACTACTTCCATTAGATAATGACGATAGCACTTGTGAATTGTGGAAGAAGCAATAATCCATGTGTGGTTTTGGAATTCTAAATTGTCAATTGGAGCAAACGACGAGTTTATTGTGGTCGAAGAATGTCCGCTTACATGTTATCTCGTTTGTAACGTCGAAAATTGATGACGTATGACTTCAAACGTATAGCATAGTATTTGTGTAGCATAAACACTCACATAAATGACTATTATATTATACACATACTATATTATAAGATTATATAACTTTATGTTCACTATAAGACTACAGTATATACAGTTGCTATATATATTACATCATATTATATCATCTTCTCATTTATTATTATATTATTATCAATCTGCTTATATGTTGTTGTTAAAATCTGTTTCCTATTATGTAATAATGTTTAATTATGTATGACCAACATAGATAATGTAAATTGATATTGTGAAGTTTTGAAATACAAAAACTGCCATTTTTTATGACACTGAATCAGTTTTATTAGTAATATATCGATTATAATATCGGTTATATCGAAATATCGGTTATAATAAAAATAACATTTTATACTAACAGTTTCCAAAAACGATAATATGAAATGTATCTTTCAAATTCATAACAAATTATTTAATCTTGAAAACGAATCCGTACAAGTTTACTTTGGATGTATTTTTTTATTATTAATTTGTTCATGTGGTGATTTGTTCATGCTATACTCGTAACAATGAATATATATTCATAGTATATTATTGTAATTGATTTTACATAATAATGTTATACGTAAGTGTATGGGAAATTTTTTGATGAATTTCATTAAAGATAAATAAATTGTTTTTGACATTTTTTTAAAAGTTGATAAATGTCATTAAAAATATATAAATTATTTGGGAAAATTAAAAAGTTTATAAATTTCGTTAAAAATATATAATTAATTATAAAAATTAAAAAGTTGATAATTTAATTAATTATTTGGTAAGAATTTAATAAATTTTATACCTTTTTTTAATAGTAAAATATTTTAATATTTGATAAAAAAATAATTAATACAATATTTTAGAAAAAATATGAAAAATGTGATTTATTTCAAAAATATATGTAGAATTTGATAATTAAAAATTTATTTGTAACAATTTGATAAATTTGATAAATATTTGTCAAATATTTAACTTTTTTTTAAATGGTACTAAATAATTTTATAAATACTTATAATATATATATTTTTAAATAACATGCACAGCATTTAGCTATTTTGTAACATTTATCGGTTCAGCATACTTTGTTATCCAGAAATGGACTAAATAATCAATACAATATTAATTGCGACACAATTGTCTAAGAAATCTATGAGTGTCTGCAACCCTCAGATACTTCATGTTTTATTATTTTCACGGTATTTATTCAAACGTTGTAACCAAACTAAAGGAAAAGTCCAATTTCTGTACCATCAATTCCCAATTTATTGACCATTCTCCCCTCCTGTAACAACTCTACATGCGTGACTGACATCGAGGAGAAGATAACGTTACTTACAATTCTCCCAAGTTGGTGATGTAATACTGGTTTCTATGGTTACTAAAGGAAGAGCATTATCTTTCGGTTGGTGATCATTTAATTTGTTGCTATGTGATGTCTGTCAGCAGAGAACTAAAATTAACAGATTGTATCTTTAAATCAACACTTCCCTTTCTGCCTCTATTCCCTACCATTGTTATATTGAAAAAGCTTTTAATGGCAATGTGTTTCAACTATTTTATGATAAGTTAGTTACTTTTCTATCAGCTATAAGCAGCTTCTATTTTTTTGATATTTGATATTTATACATTTCTGTTGTCCGTTTGCTGTAAGTTTCTTGCTGAGCTATACAAGAATTGTATTGCCTTGGGAACAATAAAGCTGACAAGATTTAAATACCTTATTATGGGAACAATTGTGTTCAATTTAATCTGACAGTCCATCTCATGAACTAAAACATATTTTCGATATTTAATTTTCAGTTGGTGTCTCTTATAATGAAAATAGACTATATGAATTGTTTGTTTGTAAACGATCTTTGAAACTGCATTTTTTGTCCCAACATTATATTCATTATTTGAATTTGCTTTTTTTATCTTTTTTTATTTGAATTGTATCCAAAATTTCTAAATCTTAATAAACAATATTTACGAAATGTTTATACATACGCTTGAAGAAGCTTGCACAATATTATATAATATTTATTGAAAAGTCATATTTATTGAAAAGTCCTATTTATATAAAAGTCATATTTCTGTAAATTATACATAACTATTTCTTCAATATTGTTAATTATTTGTTAATGTCTTCTATAAAATTATTCATTTGATTTGATAAATTTTGATATCAAATTGTCGCAAGCATTTTTCAAAGGCCGATTTATTGAAATCATCTTAATTTTAAATAATCAAATACATCTCTTGAGCTTTTTATGAGGTTACAACTTCTAATATTATAATCAAATTATTAAGCCTATATGCAACTGAAAATAGCACAAAGCGGTAAACATAAACAGCCACGAAGGTAACCAAGAGTAAGTTGCTCGCTTGGTCATCAGCTCACACGTTATAGACATTACTGATTCTCTTTTGATCAGGCATACTTTTCATGTTAACGGAAACCACTTCGAAAATAGGCTGAAATAAATTTAAATCTGTTATAACAGTCTAATAAGATGGTCGACATTACTGTAAATTACATAATGATCTTAAATTATAGCCATATGTAACCTTAAGTTTTAACCATCCTTAAGTTATAACCGACCAAATATATAACCATAATATATAACCTTCAGTTTTAACCGCCATGTAACAGGGGCGGATTCGGGATTTTGAATAAGGTAGAAATTGCGCCCCATTCAAAACAAACAAAACAACATAAAAGCATATAAATTGGAGTACCTACGCGCACTACTCCACATTAAATGTTTTTATATATTATATTTTCTGTAATTTATGCTTTTTGAATTTAATTGAACACCTCTGTAGAATAATACAAACGTTTTACACATCCTTTAATCAAATAAGGGAAGTATGTTGGGATTTGTTTTTCAAATCTTAATAAAACTGTTCCAGTAATTATGAATTAATTTATATATCATCAAATTCGCTTAAATTTTGCTGATATATACTCGTTTCGTATACACATGTATGTTTAATATAATAATGAAAATTTATAATTAAATTTAATATATTTAATAATAAAAATGTTATGTTAGTAGTAATTTAATAGGTAAACCTTATACAGTGTATATCACTCAATCTGTTTCATTGCTCCGTCGGAATATATTTTGTTGAAGAGGTTTCCTCCAGTAAAACCCAAAAGTATGTGTATATACAGAGAAAGGTTAATAACTGCGTAAAATCGGGTTTAGTTAGTAAATGTGTCCGGGGGACAATGATTCTAATGAATGTTTTCTAACTATTATTTATATCCTAAAAATTAATTTCCTAAGTTCCTAATGATTTTTAAAAATTCATTTAGAATTTTCTAAACATTTCCTAAGATAATTTCTTTGAGCTTAAATTTCTGTAAAATGTGAAGAAAATATTGAAACTTAATAAAATACTATTTAAAAAAAAATTAAGAGCTTTATGTTGTTTAACTAAAATACGTTATTACAGCACCGAAATATTGTAGAACTGATAATTATTAAATAAAAATAAGAACGTGTAGAGATTTCATATGTAAAAAATAGATATATTTGACCTCTTTTATACTTTTTATATATCTCCTGTATACTTGTATACCATTAATAATACCTCATGTCTGATATCATAGTTTTGCGATTAGAAAAAAAATGATTACAAATTATTACTAAAAAATTTATTTTTTAATTTTTGTATTCAATTCATATTTATTTGAATTAATAATTAATGTGTGATAGCAAATCTTACATTTTCTAATTTTTCTAATCTTTTTATATTTTATTTATTATTTGAGTATTATCTATTTGGGGACGGGGGTTTGTGTTATATAGAAATCAACGTATCAACTAAATTTATATAATCACATGAATGAAAAAACGTACATTGATATTCTAAGTTGATATTATGCATGCAGTTTATTAAATCCTAATTTTGCGCCCTCAAACCAACAAATCAACCCGGCGACAGTTGAGCCGTTTGTGTTTACCTTTCCCTCTCTTTTTCCCCAGATAGAAAAGTGAATTGAGTTTGTTGTTTCAGTTTATCAGCTCTCTGTTATTGGTTCTGTCAACATAGCCTCATTTTATTCCACAATCGCGCCTGAGTCAGTTCCGATATCATTTCAGTAATTTGTATTGTCTCTGTCTTATTATCCCCCCACTTCAACGAAAGATTGAAAGTGCAGCAGCTGTTATCCTGGTAAAATTTCTATTAATCTAATATTATTAATGGTTTACATATTTTAGCAACCTTTTATTCAAACTTATATACAACGGTTAACGCAAATTTACCACGGGACTACTTTTTGGAATTACTTCAGCGCAACAACAACTACAACAACTTGAACCCACTTGAGCGCGTAGTTACTTGAGCTACCTAAGCTACCAGTCTTCATAGCATGAGTAAAACAGTTACATTTAACCCAACGGTAGGTAGCATTACATTTTATTATCTGATATCTATTATATATAAACATATGCGTATCGAATACATTCTTTTTGAAATGAGGTGCAACAAGTTACGAAGATAATCAAATATACAACGGATATATATACTATAATCTCCAAATATAGGATCACAATATATATATGTAGAAGAAGTTCGAAAGCTAACTAGCATTCGAACATACTCAACTATACAATGTTTTTAATTTAAATAAAAATGTATCTTTAAAAAAAATTAAACATAATATATGTATACTATACTAAATATATTAAACTTAAAATTATAAGGATGAAATTAAAACTAAATGTTGACTAGATATTAATGTATAGAGTAAAAATGTTAAAATAAACATTTTAAAATAAATATTGGACATTAAGAAACATATAATTGATTTTAGAAGTCTATCATAATATGGCAATGTGAATATTTTGCTTGTAATAAATGAACATGGGCAGTGGCAAATCAATTACTTATTCTATAGGAAATGCTTACCCACTGCTTTTACATGCGTATATATTGTACAATATATCAATATTCTAAAGCGATATTCAATTGCGAAACTAGTTCGCCTCATTTGAATATCATTTTAATAATAATATATAATAATCAACAGCGAGCGATTCTTATATTTTATTATAGATTTCTTATAGATTCTTAATTCACGCATTCACTGAAAAAATTTAATTTATAATATTGTTTAACTAATTCAATAATTTGCAATTAATCTTAAAGTGCTAATGTTTTCCTTCTACACTGTATTTGTTTTATTGTTTTTGAGTGCTTATTGATCGTCAAATTTATTTTTTTAATTTCAAATAATTAAATAATTTATTAATTAAAAAAACAAAACAAAGATATCGCCGAAAATCTGTAGACGTCCACTCATGCAAGATATAAAACGCTATAAGGTGAAATTTATAAATTAATTAAATCAACCAAATGTAATTATTTTTAGTATACTCGTCAAGTGAGATATCTCTATCTTGCGATCTTTTTTTCTTTTCATACATTTGTTTTTTTAGCAATAAGTATTTTAGACATGAACACTTTTTACGAATGCACAAATGCATCGCACTTCAGGGAAGTAAATTTGATTACGAAGAATAGTGAATAAAATTTAAACACATATTAATTGGAACAAAATATTTATATAGTAAGGAGACAGTTAAATTCACTGAAAAAGGTTGAATATTGAAATATCTGTTATATATAACAATGTCATCCTTTCTTTTTCTTTTTAAATTCGCTGGTTACTTTGTTCCAAATAATATAAACAAATATTCAAAAAGTTCGGAAACTCTTTTTAAGGAAGATTGCATTTCAGCATTTCATTCATTTGAATAACCGTTATCTTTAGATGTCATTTTAAAGGTTATAATTTCGTTCTTCCGCTACCTTACTTTGCTTATTACACTGCTAGATAAATTGCTGAACAGACTTGATAAATAATAAACTCGATTCGGATTAAACAATGTAATTAATATGTTTTTCTGGAAAGGTGCTATTATTATACTTGCATGTTTATTTATACATCACGAGAATTATTAAACCTACCTTGTAGTTTATTTATATACGCATTATTGTATAATCTTGCGATCACTTGCAAATTAAAGTAAAAATGCAGTAAACGTTCAGCTTTATTTATGGCAAAAAATATGTCATCACATTGATAGAAGTTTTATGGAAAATAAGGAACGTGTTATTTGGGAAAAGTGTTAAAATTGTGTGATTTGTACATTTAATTTTATAAACAATATTGATAGATATGTACATAATGTACTTCGCATTGGATAAGCATTTACATAACAATGTATAATGGTAAACATCTTACATTGCACATTCACTTGCACAAAATATACACTTCTCAGTTGGTTAACATATTAAGCCTACTAAATAAATGTCAATGAATGCTTTCGACCAATATGTATTTATAATAGTCCGTGCTACAATAAGTTGTTAGAACAAGTTTCATTCGTAAAAATCGTGGAATACGAAAATATCGGTATCTACTCATAATATTCTACTATACTGGACTTACATTCTTATTTGTTGCCATATATATCTATATACGAAATTAATGAAAAACGGAGCATCTCTGCGAAATTTATATAGGAATACGCATGCTCTCTGGTGGGAATTACATAGCATCTGGAACTCTTTTGATTGCAAATCAATCATTTGTATCTCTAAAAATAGATAGTAAAATATCTATATTTAGATACAGGTCTGGAAAATATGACAGTCTAAATTATCTTCTTCTATTGCCGAATTTATAAGATCAACAGCACAAATAAACAATTTATTTATTAACGTCAGATTGCTAAGTGTACGCCAAGAGAGATTTAATGGGAAAACAGAGAAACATAAACTTCAGCACTATTGACATTATTATGTACTCAATTAAAATAATCAAACATTTTGAATACAAAGAACAGAATACATGAGTGTAATAAAATTAGACAAATAAAAATACATACATAGTACAGGGGCAAATAAATGGTTTAATATATTTTGGAATATTTCTTGTACATTTAGAAACGTATGTTATAGGAACGAACAACTTTAGATAATACGACGCAATCACGGACCAATCTAAAGACGGTGTAAATTCGGTTGAAGTAAAACACTGAAACAACTCTTTAATTAATTTCACTATTATTTTGTAGTCGATATTGGTATTGATGTCATATTTTATTATATTTAGTAAATATCTGTTTTATTCTATTTTATTAGTTTATTGTATATTGTGGAATAGATATATATTATTTGGTTTACATTATATGCTTGTATGTTAATACAATTTGTGTGTATTGATATCCCGATCTCTGCATGGAGAGTCAACTTTTAAATATATTATATGAACAGATAATAATGCCGAACAGAGAGGGTTCGTAAGAATTAATTGTAAATTACTGGTTTTAATTAATATTTAAGCTTTTATTGATATACACTGCGTTTGAATAATATTACTTAGTGAACCTATTCGAAGTAATAATAATTATTAAAAGGTACCTACTAAGAAATGTACCATTACTGAAAAGATGTAAAACAATAATAACTAAATTAACTAAAATGGGCCTATACCTACCGTTCACCGCTAGCTATAGCTTTAGTTAAATATAATTTATATTTTTTGCTAAACACACTGACATATTGACAAAAATATATTATTCTATGTAAATATGTATCTATATATACAATTTTATAGATATTGTACGTAATTATTGTACTTAAGTACAATAATTACGTACAATTAAAAGATTAGCCGATCAATACCAGAAGTCCCGTCGCATATACAATCCTAATGCTTCTGCAAAGGACTTCAAA
>JAUZND010002226.1:0-12989 GCA_034780555.1 Coelogynopora nodosa
AACCCCAAATTCGGAATCCCCGCCCCCGATTTAGTCGGAAACGACCTTGACCTAGTTGAAATCGGCCAATAGGAAAACCAGTTCGTCAAGGTCACCGGGGTGGTGGTGTAACATCAATAAAAATATATATATATATGCGTGGGCGGGGGGGTAGCCTAGAGGAGCTCCTTCCCTACTACTGTAATATGCCACATTATATTAAGCTAAAAGAATTCGTTTTAATTTTTAAGTGTTATTTAGTAGTTATTTCTCCTCCTCAAAAACAAATACTTATTATAATACGATACTTCATTAGCCCGTATATTTAGCGATGAAGTTGTGCTAATTATGATGCACATAAATGTTTACTGCGTAAATGTTAGTTACGTAATATATATAAATGCAGAAACATAAACAGTGAAACATTTTATTTTTGATATTTCAGTAAATGTTAGTTACGTAATATATATAAATGCAGAAACATAAACAGTGAAACATTTTATTTTTGATATTTCAGTTATATCGGATCTACAAGGCAGTCTCTTGAAACATTGCACAACCGCGCTGTACATTTTCATTTAGGGGTAAAACTATTACGTCTGTTGTGTTTATTGTAAATATATTCACTGATTTTTTGTGAACTACGAATTCCGGAATTGACTGTTTATAAATAAATAATATTAGATGAAAAATGTTAATATAGGTTGTACATTTATTAAAATATTCAAAACAGTTACCTTCAAGTATGTGGCCAACCACCCGTATGACTCGCATCTTACGCATGGTTGTATTGAAAGGTTCAACAACAGCTTGTACCCTAAGGTCATCGTAAGGCATTAGCTTCACCGATTGATAGGCTTGGAGGCACAATATGAGTAGATTCCTGCACTTGGAACATTGACAAAATAATCTTATTGAATAGATTACATAATTACAATAGATTAAAAATATATATATATATACTCCACAAGGTGTCTTCATCTTTGAAAGCCTCCTCAGTCTTGTGGCAGATGTTAACCAGGTCAGCCTCAGTCGGGAGTTTCGTTGACTTTAAAAGTTGTTTGTCAACCTGATGAAAGGCTATAACATATAAATAGTATGTTAATAATTGTTTATCATTACATTTATAATAATATGGCCATAAAATAAAAACTTGTAGAATACAATCTTTAGCGCCGAAAACTGGGGGGGTGACTGAAGACACACCAGTCCACCTCCTGGATCTGTCACAGTACAATGTAGCTTATAATTATGAAAATAGTAAAATTATAAAAATAGTACTTCTACTAGTACAAGAAAATTATAAGTTTTGATACAATAGTGACTAGTAAAACCAGTCATTATCAGTTATAAGTTTAATATAATGATGACCAATAAAACTAGTCATTATCAGTTATAAGTTTAATACAATAATGACCGATAAAACCATGTATTATTATCAGTTATAATTTGTGTATACACTTTTAAAATTTTTATAAAATGAAAAAAAACTTGATTTTTGTTAATATCACGATAATTATTTGATTTGCAAGCTACGCTTTCCGAATTCGCTTTTCGTTTGAGGTAGGCCTTTTCTGCCCTGTCATCTGCCTTGGCCTTCTCTATCATCTCCTCTGACATATCTTAAAAGAGACGAGCGTGTGGAGAATCCGGAAGTTTGGCTTTGATCCACTGGATAGCTTAGCCTTTGATAAATATAATATATATATAAAAAATTAAGGATTAAATATATTTCTGTGTTTTAGAATACACAAAAAAAATATTTGTAATATATATACTTTTTTAGAAGTTTGTGAGAAGTAATCTAAACTTTTGCTTGTACCTTTTTGAAACTTGTGCTGATAAATTATTGATAATTATTTTATTTATAGACATTTTAGAATAGGTAATTATATAATGAGAATTTATCTGTTTGAATGCTGAGGATGGTCTTTGGGGTAATTTTATGTGTCAAGTATCTCATCTTGACACATCTGTGGGATAAGATCATGGGCGACGTTTATCCGCGTGATCTTTAATAAGTAGGAGTCAGTATCACCTCCCATTATGTTAATGTAAACTCCATATTTTTGCGCATAATCGTCGAGAGTCTCCTAATAAAGTCGATACATCATAAGTTTTCTTATATCCAGAACCGCTTGGGCTATACAAATTGGTTTATTAATGATGATCTTTTCCTTTGCCAAATGAATACCGATAAGATTATCAGTGAACATAACACAATCGATATATTCAGGTATTGAAGCGTACGTTTTCATCAATTTAGGATTATTACAGAGCCTGAAATTGACCCGATTACGTATGTTCTCCATAGTTTTGCCGAACAGGCAATTGTTCTTGAATTTATAATAGTCCTTCTCGAATGCATTTGTGCTGTTTGACGACGGTTTGAATTGTATGTGATAAAGGGTTCAAGAAATGATGCCTGTCTGAATTGTAGAACTCTATGTTCCTTGGTGATGCGGAGACCATGCTTTACATAAAATTGTAACAACGTCCCATGAACCACATTTGTTTTGTTCCAATGTGTAAGGCGCAACTTTGATGTACCTCGATACGACTTCTCTTTTCCACAATTGAGAGTATACCACTGGCTGCGCATAAATTCAGCGAGGCAGTTGTCGTTTATGGTTGCCTTTTCCGGGTCGAATGGTAGATCAATTGTCTGGTCTTGAACTTATGGTGGATATTCAAAGTCGACCTCCAAAATATCGCAAACATTTCCCACATAGTTATAGTTGACAGCATCTAGCGTCTCTATTGTCTTGTGCTAATTTCTAACTAAGCGCGTTGCCATACATCATGATGTTCCTTGACGAAAGTCATTCCCCCTCAAATACCGTTTTCGATAAAACAATAGGTGTCAACGTCACGTAACAAGTCGACTTAATAGTAATTAAGAGAGAGAGAAAGAGAGGGATAGTACATATTATATGCATTAATATGTATATGCATGTGTGATAAGTCTGTGAAAATATTTACCTTCGCAATATAATATTTTTCTCTCTTCTCTTTTTTTGTCTGAGTCAGAGATCTTTATTATTTATTTATTACACAAGTAAAATTAACTCTCATAGATACGAGAGGATTATGAGAGAACATTTTTTATGCATTTACAAACACGCATAACAATATATATATAAATATATACACTTATAAATAACATTTTATTGTTCTTTTGTATAATATTTGTCAAGTGTTTTGAAGTAAAAGCTTTCCATGGATGGTATTGTATATGTTAATAGATATTTTTAAATTATATTTACGTACACAGGGGGTATGCAGGATTTTCAGAAGGGGGTTTCCGGTAGTTTAGGTGAAGACGCTAAAATTAAAGTACATCTTTTCCTAAGTTAAATTATTTTTGCACCATTGTGTAGAGTTATTAAACTGGATTTTATACAATGTATTGTTCATAATTACAAGTCAGAGTCAAATGTTATAATAATACTTGTAATTATGGGGAAAATATAAATACGATCACTATAATTTATTTTTTCGCTCTAGTCTTCATTTTTTTAGAGGTGCGCACTAATCAGCCAGGGGGGTTTCGAGAAGGGCTGGAAACCTCCTCCTAAATACGTTCCAGGTAAATTTTTTACAATCCTGTCAGAGGATGAATCTAATATAAAAAAATAATATTATTTAGTATCTTAGAATTTTAATTTCTAATTGACAATGAATCCCTTTATTACTAAATTTAATAATAAAGGATATCTTTTTAAATATAGAAAGAGATAAACAGTGTTATAATACTTTTGACATGCATTAGACCAAAATAGAATCTTACTATAGGGGTCCCGGGAGCACCCAGATTGTCGTTCTTCTCGATACCGAGGCAGCCACTTCCCCGTTAAAATTCGGCAGCGGGACTGGACGACGTCCATTATTTGCCGCGGCAAAAACGACGTCGTCCTCCAGACCATACTCCCTCCTAATGAGGCGCTGAAGCTCAGACGGATGTGTATCCGCCTGCAGCTCCAGCTCCCGCATGGGAGTACCTATTGGATACAATCAGAATATTCGATATAGTTAATGGTGGTAATGAATACAAATACTAACATTAAAAAATAATAATGCTTACCCTGCAGACAATCATAACATTCAAAAGCATACATAAATTTCAATAATTGTTACATACAATTAATAATTTGACTAACAACTAATCACTTGAATTTCAGAAGCAAGATATCGTAAAAGAGAAATATATGGGATACAATAAATAAAATTAAACGGCAAAACAACACTTCATAACTTCAAAAAGTTATATATATTACGGATAATATTTTACAGAGATTAATTTTTTATCATATTAATATACATATATAAATTACACATTTACATCGATAGATTACTTCTGAAGTTAAAATTATATAAATATTTAGTCTTAATTAGACTCATTATTTTCAATCGTGTCTGTAATAACATAATCTAACATTGTTGTGATGCTAGAAAAATTACTTTATTTAACAATCACATTTTTTACTCTTCGGTGCAGCCCGGAACAATCAATGATATAATAAACAAAAATGTTTTGCCCTTGCTCTCATCTTTTATACAGCCGAAGCGAGCTTTATATTTTTCGGAAAAGTGAGGATGATCTCTCGGATAATTCGACGTATCCAATAGGCCATCTTTAACCATTCGAGGAAGCAACCAGTCATTAACTTACATATTTACCGTTTGTAAAAATTGGGAGTCCGTGTCTCTCCCAAGCACTTCAATTGATCCATCAATCTCCACAGCATAACCCTTAAGGTTGTCATAGTAAAGATCGAACATTATGAATTTTAATATGTCCAAAACCGCTTGTCCGATAGCAATAGGTTTATTGAGGACAACCTGATCCTTGGTCATCTGAACTCCGACTAAGTTCTCGTTTAAAATTGTAAAATCTACAAATTCAGGACGACTCGTATAGGTAGTGAGATTATCTTCGTTTGTGCATAGACGAAATTTCAATTGATTCTTTACATTTTCCATTGTCTTGCCGAAGAGGGCATTGTTTCGGAGCTTATAATAATCTTTTGCGAAATCACTTGTCGATAGTTGACGTTAACGGCTATTGTATGAAATTTAAAGCTCGAAGAAAGCAGACTCATGGAATTCCAAAACTCAATGCACATGACCCAGCGTCATTCCCATTCTCATATAGTACTGTAACAGTTTACCGTGAACTATATCATGCTCATTATTCCAATGAGTCTACAGAAGTTTTGGATAGCCGCGGAATTCCTTTTGCTCACCATTGATGGACCGCCACTGCCCCATCATAAAATCCGAGATGCAGTCCCCATTAACTTTGCACTTTTCCGGAGCGAATGGAAGATCACAAATCTTGTCTTGTAACTCTTTCGGATAAATCAGATCCACGTCAAACAGGTGGACAATACCCCCCTCATTATCAAAGGAAAGTATATCGACAGCAGTAGAAGGTAAACGATCACTGGTAATCTATTTAAAATCTGACTGAGGTAGCTTTTGTGAAAGAGCGTTGCCGTAAAGATTGTTCGCATCGATGTATAGTAGATCGGTTTCCGGTAGATTGGGATCAAATGTATCCACCACACGAGGGTTATTAGCCTTGGCAAAATGTTTATTAACAAACGTTATCCCACCGCGTATTCCTGACTCGACGAAATTATACGTGTCCACATCATCTAATAAATCCACTCGTGTACCGGTCATTTTAAATGCCGAATCCCATGTCATTCCAGGGAGGGTGAAAAAGAAGGCTAGGTCACTGATTTATCACTGATAAATAAATTTTAATAAATTTCACTTTATTTATTAAACCTTATCATGATTTAATCACAATGTAATAATAGGATACCTTGAAAAAGCTAATAAATATAATCAATTATATAAAACTAATATGATACAAATGTAAATACATAGCTATAGGAATAAATTTATTTATAAATTAATAATGTCACTGACAAAATTTCCGTATTACGATATAAAATAAACTATAAAAATGAAATTGATAGCTAGCATTAATATGATTTTTTATCCAGTAAGTATGTAAACACTTTTTATGCGAGATTTTTTCAACACCGAGATATCAAAATAGTATTTGAATGAAAATAGAGATATAGTTATTAAGTACCTACAGTATAATAATAATAAGGTAAATTAATTTATTAAATGTAATTAAAAAACAGTATATAGTTTTTTATTGAATATACAAATGTGTATACCAAATGTATGCATACAAAAAATTCAAAAGCTCATCGTATACATTTTTTTTCAATTAAAGCTACAAAATGACAATTAATTGTGACAAGTAAAAATATTTTTGAAGAAGTCATTGATATACACACTCATTATTCAATTCGAAATAGCAATGTTTAAATTAATTACGGAGTGATATCTTTAATGCTATAATGAAGTAATTTATCAATAATGAAGTAAAATTTTGATAGTGCCTTCCGACAATTATCATTTTGCACAAATCTTCATATTGTGTAATTTATACAAGTGAAAATTAGCCTTTATAAAAATTAAAAACTTTCGTAAAGTTGGTCAAATTATATTGATTAGCATATTTTCCTCTTTTTGAACCACTATACGATTTTAGAGTTATGAAGTGAAAACTATGATTTGAAAAACTATGTTATCTTACACGGAGATGATGGCGCTTGGTAAAAGCTATGAAACCCCGACAACCTCTGCAGGTTAGCTCGCGCTTTTTGCCATTCACTTGGTAATACGATACGGCCTTGACGAGCTGCTGTCTCCAGCGAACCTCCTCTTCACCAAAATAGCGTTCACCCTTTCTGCCCTCCTTCTCAGACAAGACCGTACCGAACTCCTCAGTCAGTTGTCGCGTCCTTTCGTCCACGATGTAATCATCTTCGGGTTCTTCAGGCTATGTAGGAAAAAAACAGATGCGTAATATCCGACATAGTTCATATAGTCATCGGTATTATTAATCTACAGAGGATATATGTTTTTATTAACCCAAGAAGTGCCGAAACTTTAAGGATGACATAATATCGTGTGAAACAGTATGTGAGTTGAGAATTTAGACAATATATGTATAAATCGATACTGTATGAAATATTCTATTATATTTCGAAATAAATTATTTATATGTTGTCTAAATTTTGTCTAAATATTGTCCATTTTAAACTGCATCAAATGAAAATTTTTTTGACAATAAATAATTTAACAATAAAGTTAATTTCACATTATATGTTAAGTTAAAGACTAACTGGGCTGACAAAATCAATATTCTGATAAATCAGCCCTATTAACAGTAAGTGACTTATGGGGGCAATCAACTAATGAGTATAACAACTATATATATGATGTCAATTATAGTAATCAAAGTATGGTTTTATACTATGTGGTATGGTAGGGACACATGTACAGAGAACATATATAAATAAATGGTCCGGATCTGAAAAAATACCTTCCACTTTGACTGAATGTTACAACATGTATGGGTAACCTATATATGAATTTTTAATGTTTTTTTAAAGCACATGAGGTACTTAATAAGATATTAAAAAATCAAGATGATACAATAAGAAATAGTATTTTGGTAACATGGTACTCTCTCATGGAATTACCCAGTTGTTGTTTTTAATGAATTATAAAATACTTGACGTGAAGTGTCAAGAAATTTAAAGAGATTTGTTTTTATGTCCTTGGTATTTTTTGCAGATACTCCTTTCAAATCTTGAATTGCTTGTGGCATGGATTTTATATCAAACTTTTTCTTAAGAAAATCAAATTCTTTCCAATCCTCTTCTCCAAAGCCGTTTTTGTAGAACAAATTGCGTGAACCTCTGACAAATTTTATTTGAGACATTTGAGAAAGGTCTTCTTTATTTCTTTTTGAGAAAGGCCTTCTTTATTTCTTTTTGAAAAACTGCTTCTATCGGTCCACTGTAAAAAATCTTGAGCAACGTCAACCTTTCCGGAATTCGCCTTTTTAGTAACACAAACTATGTCTTTAAAATCTTGAATTCGGCCACTTTTTCTGATTGTTTGTTCAATTCAATGATGAATACTGTCGGCTGACATAAAAGTGTGACCTGCGCATAAGTATTTGAGAACAATTTCTGTGACAGCTTAATCAGATGAATTACAATTAACAATCTTAACAAGACTGGTAAATAACGTGAAGTTTTTATTCTGACCCGAACAATTGTCAAGCCAAAAAACTACTATTGGCTGATCTCTATTTTTAGATAAAAAGTGATAAAATGTATGAGCAACATTGCCAGCTTTTCGACCAATTTCAGCCTCGTGCCATAACACACAAAGAGATGACGGTGCACCAGGTTTAGCGGTTGGTCCACCAAGTAAAGCAAATGTCTCATTGAACGCAACAAGTCGGGAAGTAAATAAACAGGCCTTGCTACCAGGGATAATAGGAATAAGCAAAATTTTCATCATGTCAGCTAGAACAACAAGGTTTGCATTGTTTTGATCACGGTCGTATTGATACTGATCACGAGCTTCACGCCCTTTCAATAAATGAGCCATTTTTTCTGCACAAACTTCACAAGCAGTTTCATGGTCTAAAACCGATGTATTATGCTTGATTCTGTATGTCATACAAACTTCGCAGTCTTCTTCGCCAAGTTTAGCAAAGCTGATATTTCTTTTCTTTATTGCAGACAAATAAGTTGTATAACATATCTTTTTATTAGGATAACTGCTATTATAATCTTTCCACATGGTTGTAATTGACAAATCAGGAGCCAAATATAGTCGATTTGGAGCATGAGAACGTCTGTGGTGAGTCATTGAAGGTGAAAATTTATCAATATGATCATTGATTTGTTTCCAATCTTTTTTGTTAGGTGGTTCAGTTTTTCCACGTAAATCTGGTTTCGCTATAACACAGCTTTTTTCAACGTCTTTAAGTGTCGTCCTTAAAAAGCTATCGTGACCTTAAAGAAAACCCATTACAGCTAAAAATTTTGTTAAGCATACTGTTCGAAATTCTCCAGCTACATCTTTTAAACGATAAGATACAGATTTTGTTCTTTTCTGTGGATCAGTCCCTTTTCTCTGTTTGACGTCTTTAATTTCAATATGATATAAGACCCATCGCCGTTCTCTC
Organism: Coelogynopora nodosa; assembly: GCA_034780555.1. Taxonomy (NCBI): domain Eukaryota; kingdom Metazoa; phylum Platyhelminthes; order Proseriata; family Coelogynoporidae; genus Coelogynopora; species Coelogynopora nodosa. The sequence goes on from JAUZND010002226.1 coordinate 9,062, forward strand.
CTCCAATGACACATTCGTGATAAAACTTTCATGCAGCTGATTAAGATGTTCTTTTTCATTGAAATAGTTGTAAAAATTTTTTTGCGTGGAACTGTACAGATTGGTTGTAATCGATACTTGTTAACGTTTCGTTCTTGTCGTTGTTCCGAGGTCAGTGCTCTTTTTGATTCCCTTTTTCTGTCTATACATTCTTCAGATTCTTTCAGAGGAAACTTCGCTTTGTTTTGCTTCGATTGTGTTTCATTAGAAATTCTTTTTCGTGATGTTGATGGTTTTTCAGTGTGTATGTTCGATAGTTGTAAATTAGTATTTTCAGCTTCACGGACTTGTTCGCTTTCATAGGGGCTTTGAGCTTGTCTTAATAATGGATTATGGTCATAACAATCAGAATTCATATGATCGAAGCATAGTGCTACCAGGCATTCAGGGCACGCGATAACAAACTCCACATTACACATAAAACATTTTTCGTGTGGTTGATACGTTGGATCATTGTCTTCATCGTCAAGTTCTTCTTCACTGTCACTAATCTGGATTTCATGCATACTTTTCTGTTTTGTTTCACTTGTTGCTGAATTTGTCGGAAATAAATTTTCCTGGGAAGTACTTGGTGTGTTAAACTTGTCAGCCAACAGGGTTAGTGGTTGAGATTGTGAAGGAGCTCCACAGAGTTGAGCCAGATCGTCTTCTTCGCTGGATTCCGGTTGAGCTTTCCTAAAACATTAACACACAAATATTTAACCTAATATTAAAAAATCTAAAATTAAAATAAATTAAAGTAAAATACGCTGATGACACTCCACAAATGTAAATAATTGATATAGGACGTGGTGTATTTATAATTGTTTATATTGAATTTTCGATTCATCATTAAATAAAAGAAAAATAATAATTATATTAATTAAAAATAAACGCTGAACGCATAATGTACGTAGCGATATAAATACACCTATTTGTTGTATTTGTGGAGTGTCATCACCGTATTTTACTTTATTTTATTTTAATATGAAAACACCACTCCAAGCAGCGTTGGGCAAATTAAGCACTCATTAAAAATGCTATCTATGCAAATTGTGTAAAAACTTTGTTTTGTTAACAAAAACAATTTTATTCATTGTTTAGTATTGTCATTACAATTCATAAATTTAATATTTTTTTGTCTGTACGTAAATCTACAAATTTTAATTTACATTTAAAAATAAACAGAATAAGCAAACATTTAACTTACCGAACATTGTCGAATTTGTAGCTTTGAGCTGTGGCCCATCGTGTTCCATAGAGTGCCTTATCAAAATATACAGACACCGAATTTTCACGTACGGTTTTTATTACACCGCCCTTCCACCATTGATTCCTCCACCACACTTCTACTTTATCTTCTTGAATAAACATCGCAAAATTACGGGCAATAGATAGATAAAAACGTTGATTCCCAAAATAATTGAAAATATCAAAACGAACACGAGATAGTCAAACACAATGATAAGTAAAATATATTGTACTAATCATAGTCTATCAGTACCATCTACCATTAAAAAAATACTTGTTTGATGATTGGTTGTTTTCGAATTTTCTGCTGTGCTATTTTTAGAATATTACATCATTATACTAAAAATAGAATACATCCTGTCCATTGCTGTGCTATTTTTAGAATATTACATCATTATACTAAAAATAGAATGCACCCTGTCCATTGATGTCAATAACATTAACGTAACGTATGTCTGTATTATTTATCAATCAGCAAGGTAAATTAACTTAAGTCGGAACAATTTGTAATGAAAAATAACGTAAGTCAATGAGTTAAGTTATTTATCCTTAACAATACAAGATTTACATTATTTTACCTTAACAGACTTGTACAATTAAATGATATACGTTACTCTGCACATTAATTATCTGGTTAACTGATTGGAATTACGCTATATAATTACGCTATAGAAAAGACCTACCATAATAATTATAGAATATTGAAAATTTAGATTTTAGGAAAAAATGGAGTTACGTTACTTTTCCTTCTCACGGCAGCATTGTCCGTGTAGAGCAATTTCATCTCTTGTATGGGGTACATGGGGAAGTTTACGAGACCTTGCTCTGTACAGTGATTGCCGGTGTTTCTGAAAATTCGGTACATGATCTATCATCTCTTCGTTATCTCTCTGTTGACCATGAAAAGCGTCTGGAAAAACTCTCTCAATTGATTTAAATAGCTGGTTGATGGCTTCTGATTTTGCAGTTGCAATTGCCTCTTTTTCTCCAATTTTACCAGCAGCTGGTGGGCGATTGTGAATTTCGCGGAAGCTCGTTACAAGTAAGTTCGTTTTTACAGCTGTAACCGTACATCCTCCAACCCGACACCTCGTTGGCCATGTCAGGTCTTGCTGCCCTCATCTTGGTTGTTGCGTTCTTCCTCATGCCACAAAAACCCATCGAGCGACCAAACCGTTTTTTAATCGTTCTAAAAACGATACCTGACAAGGCTGCTGTATGCATGAATGCTTCGCGTTTTAAGTACAGAAGACGTGATCATATCTTCCAATTGAAAAGACTTTCATATGTATATGTATACATAGTGAGAATATCATGTAAATACTTATAAATTAAACTAATTCTAGCCTGCCATGCGGTCTGATTTGTGCTCTACTTCCTCCATCGAAAGGAACACCGATTGATGGGATTCGTGAACTCGAACATCGGAAAGATGCTTCCCCTGTAGGTTCAGATATGGGGTTATACATATCGGCATCTCTGCAATGCAGATGACTAGCAAGGCATCTCTTATGGAGTTAAAAATCCGGCTGCTCACTAGTGTATCCTCTCTCCTGCTTTTTTCTAACCTGGACAGATGGTCCCGGATTTCCACATATTGAGATCGAAGAATGTCAACTTCACTTTGGGTCAAGATGACATCGTTTATGTTTTGCCGCAGTATATTTTTAAACATTGCATTTTGATGTCGCCTTTATCGCTCAATATCTCTGATCGGCTAGTTCTACCTGTTCAACAGTAAATGGGCAAAGAGATGTGCGTAATCATTTTCTTGCTGCAAAATTGGCTCTTGTAGGCGAGAACATGGCATATATGCGAAGTGTTCGTGCTAACTGTATTTGCCTTATACATAGTATCGTTCAACTTGGTTTGTTTCACTGACCCAATAGCGGTGACAAGTTTTCGGAAATCACAACCCATTAAAATTAGAGCAGAAGATGGATTTCATAATGTGTCTGCAAAAAATCTTTACCGAATGATATACTTTGGAGCATTCAATCTTGCTAACAATACAATGAAAGATTGTTTCAACCAACATGGTTTTAATATGTATAGGGGACTAAAAAGTTAAGCCTTCCTTCACATCTGGCAGTAGAAGGTTAAGAACCTTTCGGTTATTTTTGTCATACAAAAACTAAACACGTGTGAAAAAAAGGTTTAATAGCTTTTTAATATATGACATGTGTTATACGAGTAATTCATACGATTGCTTTCTATTGGCAATGCTGATAGATGGTAAGAACTGAGTAATCGATTGTCCCAGACTTGATGGTAAGAACATTATTGTAAAAAGTGTAGCATAATATGATGTTATTAAAATTAATTAAAACAAAAAAATAAGAGGTAAGACACCGTACAAGGAAAGTTAATAATCGAATAAAATTGAAAGATACGATACATTTATACACTTATAAATAACGTTTTATTGTTCTTTTGCATAATATTTAAGTGTTTTGAAGTATAAGCTTTCCATGGATGGTATTGTATATGTTAAAGGGGGTTTAGGTAGGCGCGTTAGAATTAAAGTACATCTTTGATACAACAATGATATTATACAATTTGCATAATTATTTTAATAATATATGTTTGGTAAATAAACACTTGCTTTGCTGAATACGAATTTTGATATATAAATATAATTGATTTTAAAAATTAGTTC
>JAUZND010002227.1:0-12989 GCA_034780555.1 Coelogynopora nodosa
TGCATAGACGCATGATACACATATTTTGCATAATAATGGCGGAAGTATTCTCAGACATTAAACATTCATGTGCTTTGATTTTATGGTTTCTACAATATATATTGTTTATTTAATGTTAATTATGCATATTTCGGTCGTAATTATTCAAAACAACATTTACATAAGTACGTTTTTTAATCTTTAAAATATTTTTCATTTTTTAATATGTAAATGTGATTATGTTAAAAATTAAAAATAGCCTATTACACAAAAAAAGTTTCAAATATCTTTCAAATTTATTACGCGAGATAGGGTAAAATGGGCGAATTTCTTACAAAAAGCGTTTTTTTTAATATAATTTTTGTCATAATTTGGTCTATTCTTGATGGATCTTTAAAGGGATCCATTTTAAAAGCTTTTGGCGTCTTTGTAAGCCTCTACATAATTTGCACATCAGGTAAAAGTCGGCCAATTCAGTCTAATAGCGTACACGTACAATTATATACATTTAGGCGTATATGTACGGCTTTTATATATAAATTTCAATTTATACATACAGCTCTTAAAATTGTTTTCATTTACTTTTACTTCCTAATATTTGGCCTGCACGAGTTGTCTTAGGCTAGCTAATAAACTAAATGTAATTATGTCAAGTGGTGCATTTAATCCAGTCCTTATTTGTAGTTTGGTTGTAAATCCATCGCAAACATTACAATAATTGTCTCGCTGTTTCCGTAAACTATGATTCATTTGGGACCTTCTGATACTTAGGACAGTTACTGTAATGAACACATCTTCTGCTGGTGTCTCGAATGTCATCTTCAGTTTCCTTTGCTTTAGTTACCTCTTCTTTGTTGGTGTATATCTAGATATAGATTTACATGTAGTCTAGTAAACACAAGTGGCAACATCATGCACACCAATTCAATTTTCTCTTCATTGTCACAATCGGTTTTCACATAGAAGGTTTTTTTGCCGATTAATGAAAGCTTCAAACCAGTCATAATCAACAAGTTTTGTTTTCTTGTTTTGGTTGGTGTGTCGCCGTTACTGAATATGCACAGTTCAGCTGTAACCTGTCAATTGGTTGGTGTGTCGACGTTACTGAATGAGCACAGTTCAGCTGTAACCTATTTGAAATGCGCCAGGTTAGTGCTTAGCTGCCTAGAGTATACCATGACACAATTAAATTGATAATTAATCTGACGTCATAAGCTATATTTATCAATGTTTTAGTCGTGGTGTACGATATTAGCCTGGATACGACATCCACACATTTTACATTACTATATGCCATAATTTACAATTATAAATATTAGTTGTTTTATAAACAAATACCTGAGTATTAAACAAAAATGTAATTAAATTACGTTTTCTATATATTTAGTTTTTTTTACAATCTGACTATATTTTGTACAAACTCATGTGAGCTGCCACTCTTGCATCTATTAATCACAGGCATGTTATACCTTTACTGTCCAAACTGAACGACCCAAGGCATGTTTGGAATCTATGATTTCAAAATCACATTTGAAATATGTTCGCAAACAGTTTTTGTGGACTTCTGCGATATCGAATGATATAAATAATTGTCAAAAAATTATTAACACACTAGAACCTTCAGCAGTTCAGATTGGCCTCAAAAGAATCCGCTCTCTGAATGTCTAATCTTTGATGCAGCCTAGACGGGTGCGGCACTTCCTGGAGTATTCAAAATGAGTAGGTGGACAGTTACTTGTATCAAGAACCTCCTCTCGTCTCATCCTTGGGATCAAATCTCCCTCCACGTCGATGCCCATTGTTTTGAAAAAAATTAGCCGTTGTCCCCACCAGAAATCTCGATGACACCTCCAAGCTGACCTGCGTAGTTTTGTAGCGTATAATAAAATAGCTGGTACAAATACATCACCAGCTTGTTGAGGAGAGAGACCGTTTTTAAAACGAGGTCTCCATTGAGTTGCATTTTGATCATGAGCTCTACCAACGATATGCCAATTACTAAATGTCTTACTTTTCTTTCTAAGCCCTTAACATATAGAATATTCAAAGAATCTATAAATTTTCCAGGTCTTCCGCAGTAATATGCATCACTAGTATGAACCTATCTATGGGGCAAACGGCATGGCGAACTTCTAAAATTCGAAATGGCGTAGATCGAAGCTGATGAATATTTGGTAGAAAGATATAATCCCGAGAAATAGATACTAAAAGTCACCAACTTTATGTGTATAACTGAATGCTGCGGATTTTGAATTCCTTGCCACATTCCAAAATAAGATAAAAGCAGTTTCAAAAAGTACCAAAGATATTATCAAAGTTAATCAATTGATTATATTTAATATTATTCCATAGTCATTTATCTGGTACAAGTTATGGAAGTTTTTACATTAATAGATAACTAAATTCACAGGAGACTCAATTAATTATTTTCTTCTGCCTAGAACAAAACTTTTACAAAGCTATACATTCATACTTTATACTACTGTTGTTATAAACTTCACCTAATATATAAAGCAAAATAGTATGCATTATATAAGTGCTAAAAAGATAGTTTAAATATCTTACCAGCGAGATATTGAAGCAATGTTTCCACCATTTTCTTTGAAGCTGAGAACGAACACCCTGAATTCAAATTCCGCCGACTTTCATGGTATTCTTCCACTATTATGTGCAGATCTATGTCGGATAATCTCTATGCGACTTTAATATACAGGTAGAATGTTCTGTTATCCTCACAGCACGCGCAGCTGTTACGGCTAGATCATCCGAAAATAATAAAATAGCCGCCACAATAATATGTCCTTAATAATTCAACTACAAATTAGTTATGAAAATAAGTCACTAGTGTGTGCCACTATAAGTGATGTGTATTGTACATCCACGATATAACCAATATGATGCATTACCAGTCTATAAGTTAATTTAAACCAACTTAAAGCGTGAACTCGAGATTCAGTTAAAAAATTCTAACCACGAAACTCGTCAAATAATGTTTCCTATCTAAATATATAAGGAATTATTCTCTAGTTTTTTCTAATTTTTTTAATATCTTTATATCAGTTTTGCGTAATAGTATATGATATATAGAAATAAACTGATACTTGTATATATTTATTAAATATATTTTTAACTACAACTGTGTGACGTTAACTATGCATTTATTTATAAATTCATACTATTTCTAATTCTAGTTAAATATCAACTATTTACCATCTAAAAAACATATATATTTTGGGATAAAAATAAATATTTTTACTTTGGTTTTGTATTTTGTATTTAAAAAAATAACAAACTTTGTTATTTATAACTGTTTAAAATTTCAATTAAAAAATATCCGTGTTTACTTTATTGTTTTATCAAATTACTTCATGTTTATTTTATGTAACTAAGTAGCGCTGCGAATGTTTCCCAAAACTAATTTTTTAGATAAATTTTAATAAGTTCAACTAATTTGTAATACTAATGTTTTGTATTTAATATTAAAATATTTATATTCTTTATAATTAGTATAATATAATTATGTACTCGTCTGTCTCAAATTCATTAATCAAATTTTTATTCTAGAATTTAATGAAAATTATTATTGGCGTAGCCATAGACATAGTGCTAATTATAATTCAATGACAATGTCATTATTCAAAAAATATGGCCAATTACGCAGAGTATATATCCAATGGGTTTCTGTGTGATATAGCTCAAAGTCTGTTTCCCACGAAATATAGTACATACTATAGCCCACGGGATTCTGTGAGATATAGACTTTGGGCTATATCCCTTGCCCTTGGAAATATACATGACAATAATGATTTAATCATATTTTATATTTATAATCAAATTATATTTTATTCCAATGTCAATTACATCTAATGTATATATCCAATTAAAACTACAAAATATATACTTATAAATATGTTACATACATTTCATGGTTTTTTTTTGTTGGTCTTATGTATTAAATATTTTGTACTTGCATATTATTTCTGTATATTAAATTAAGTTTTATACTTAAATGTTCACATTCTTTTACAGTTGCATAGCTAGCTTTTATTTGTGGTCTGATACATTTGAAAAGGCAATTTTTCCCAATAAAAAGGCACCAGCTTTTAAAAGTACATTATTGCCCTGCAATACTTAATCTTAGTTTATAACTCATTTAGTTATCTATATATAATTAAAAATATATAATGTTATTGTTTCTATTAAATATTAGATTAATACAATGTACAAATGTCTGCAACTAATTCAATATAAAAGTATGGCTACCAATAAAAAATCATAGATAATTATATACATCTAACTGAATTTTTTATGTACTCTATATATAGTGTATGTTTGAGCAAAATAATGTTAGTGTTAGAATTAATAATATTATTGAAATAGTATTTTATAAGATTAAGACAAAGAATAACAAAATATAGATGAAGGCAATACAACCCGGTATAATTAATCTATTTAAGAAAGAAAGAAACATAATATTTACACTGCCAATTAAATTGAACCAACAAAATTCTGTCTTTCTAGGCAGACAACATAATTTAATGGAGAGGTTAGAATAAGCATAAACAATTTCAACACAATGTAAAAATAGGATTATGAGTTTTCCTACTGCATATTTTTATTCAACCACAACTAAAAAAGAAAGCTGGGGCATAATGAGTCATGGCTGCATTTAAGTTAGGTACTAATTTATAATGTTTTATTTTCATTAAAATTTAGTTTACATAATTCTAAACTGATTGAAGTCTAAATTTCACTGGGTACTATTATATCAAACTTGCAAGTATTGTTACTGTTATTTCCTCTATTCATACTTTTCTGTGAAAAGGTCATTTTTCTCTAGTCATGCTTTAATTTTGCAAAGGGCAAAATTAAATTATCTTAAAACATATGGTCCTGTATTTACCCAAGAGACTACCCTACCAGTTTTTGAACATCCAATCCTCTACTAAACTTTATAATGAGGAGACAACTTCTTAATCAACTGGAGTTAACTATTCTTTAAGCCAAATAATTTTCATAATATGGTCCTGTATTTACCCAAGAGACTCCCCTACCAGTTTCCACTGTTTTATCAATACAAAATATGTTTAAATTGTTTTATAAAATTATTATTGCCTTATAATTAATATATTGCTTAATTCAATATTATATATTTTAAAATGTTCACAATAACTACCAATTGTGTTCAATATATAAATATTTTTAAAAACATAACTATTATTATTAAGGTATTTGCCAAAAATTATTTTAAGAACTGCATATAATTTCCACTATTGACATTATCATTTCATTTAGACTAAGCCTGATGCTCGGGCAAATTATGAAAAGGGTTCCCATAGGGTTTGGAATGTCCTGGGGCCTAGGATGACCTTGAATATCCTGGTACTTTTATAATGTCTTGGAAATTTGTATTAATTACTTATTTTTATAAATTAATTATAAATATTCTTGTACCTTATGTAAATTATTCTTTCAACTATCTTTTCCAATTTTTACATAAATTTTGTTTAAATTGTACTAATTATTTACTTTCCTTGGATGACATAAAACTCAACCATAACTAGTAAAAGAGGTAGTACCATCCGCTGGCTAAGAAAATGGGTATCAGGACAACTCATAACTAAGTCAACTTATAACCTTATGGTCAATTTGTAACCTCATCATATAATAAATTACTCTATCTATTTATATCTATCTCTTCTGTTGGGAACTGAATAACTTCTATCACTAAATTAATAGTTATTGATTGGTTGAAAACTCTGAGTCAAAAATATACCGGCTACATTATAGGGTAAGTCTTCAGACCCATCAGGGGTAGTGCCTTTTATCAATGATGACAATGAAGTATTGTTTAATTTGGGAAATTCTTCATTTACCATTTAACCCACAGGTTTTTGAACATCCAATCCTCTACTAAACTTTATAATGAGGAGACAACTTCTTAATCAACTGGAGTTAACTATTCTTTAAGCCAAATAATTTGCATAATAAAAAATACTTAAAATAAGGTGAAAGGACTAAGTGTGATAATAATTATTGTTGATGATAATTTGGTAATAATTTAGCTATATATTTCAGAATTTATCAAGTTTATTTAAATTAACAAACAAAATTATTAGGTAATTTTTAAACATTTAAATTTAAAAATTCAACAATTCAATTTTAACATTAATCACCAATCTAATTCATGACCTTCAAACTAAACCTTATACTAAACTTAAATACAGAATATATAATTTAAAAAGCATAACCATGATAAACATTTATAATTTAACTTTAATTTAGTTTGAAGGTCATGATTGACCAGATTAGTGTTCTGGCATAGTGCAATAAAATTTTTTTCTAAAATAGACTATTTAATTTTTTTTATCAAATAAGTATTTATAATTAAACTTGGTTCTAATTAATCTATAATCCTGGTCATTTAAAATATTGACTAATTACTATTACTGACCATTTATTTCATAATGTAAAGTATATAGAGGTTCAATTAATATATTTAGCATATAAATTTGCTTCAAGTATATGCCACTTAAAACATATATAATTTATAATAAAAAAATTATTGTTATACTTATCATAGGTATAAATAAGTAATAATAAGTATTTTATGATAATATGTTTGATAGCCATATTAATGCTTAATTTTAATACATATTATATAATTTGTTTTGTCATTTAATATTTCACAGTTACTAAATTTGACTCAAACATATTTTGCTAAATACATGGTGGCCGAAAAGTATAAGTATAAAGACAAAATATTAAATCAACATATAATTAAACTATTTTTATAACTTTTTATAGACTACAAACAGCTTCTACAGATGCCAAAACACTTACAGTTTTTTTCTAAATACTCAAATTAATTGCCATTGACTTTCACACATCCTGTACAACATGGTAATATACTGCAGCAAATGTTGGTACATGAATCTATCTCCATATTAGCAAATGCTTCAATAAATAAATTCCAAAGATCAAGAATACTTCACAGACTTCTCACTAAGACTAAATCTTTGACGATACTATAAATTTAGAAATCCATGGGGGTAACTTCAGGCGACTGAGGGAGGGAACTCAGTTGGTCCATGATCTACAATCCATTTCATACCAAATTGCTCATCAAGATGATTTCTGACTACTGTACCACTTTGGGGTGATGCAACATCTTATTGAAAGTATAGATTCGCAAAATATGGGGATATGATAATAGTTTCATGAAAACTATTTTCATTGTTTATCAGTGTAAAAATGTTAGTTTCCAATATTATTGGTTAAAATAATTGTGTTTCACAAAATGTTACTGCATCAGTTGATAATTATCGGTAAATTTACTGATATTTGTCCAATGAAAAAGTGCATCTGAATCGCAGTTAAAAAATTATGTAAAATAAATAAAATGATAATTATCGGTTAGCAGAAATAATAATTTTTTTATGAAATGCTACACTGATAATTATCAGTTACTGCTATTTTTGTTAAACATCTTTGTTTCAACATAGGGCTAATGGCAGTCTGGTTTCAACATAGGGCTAATGGCAGTCTGGTTTCAACATAGGGCTAATGGTAGTCTGCAATTTTCTGCAAATATAGCTGCCCAGTTACTGTTTCCTCATAATAATAGGGACCCACTGTGCCTGCAGAAGATATTCCAGCCAATATTGTTATCTCAGGTTCATTCAGTTGTGTTGAGGATTCTCAGAGATCCAATCATTCACCTTATTTGACTGTGTATCAAAGCTGTATGTCTTGTTCCTTCACCACCCCTCCTCCTCAACCTCTGTTTACACAGGTTGGTCCTGTCCGTTGATTCCTAGCGCCAACACGCCACACACCATAGTAACAAAGGTTGATGACAATGGGTGAACTTGACAGTAAAGTTATCAAGAAGACGCAGGACAGTCTTGGAAAGGTGATCAAGAAACCACCTCTGACTGAGAAACTGCTCACCCGACCCCCCTTCCGATTTATTCACGACATTTGCACCAATGTAAGCGATCGATGATGCCTTCTATTACTCTTCTCTATATATATATATATTTACAGCGTGAACCTTACCCCACCCGGCAGGTGATTAAGACTACAGGGTTCATGGCGGGCCTTTTCACTGACTTCGAGATGCAGTCGGACAACGTGAAGGAGAAGGATGCCAAGCTGGTCTTCCTCCAGAAGTTGATCGATATGGTTGCCCTGGTGACGGGGAGTAGTCCGCAGGCGCGCAGCTCAAGTATTATCGGTGGCAAGGAGGCGGATAAGACCAACGAACTGCTCCAATTGTTGGCTGTTGCAATCAATAAAAATGTAGGGGTGGCAATTGGGATAGATAGATAGTGTGTTTGCAATTATTTCTGCCGGTTGTATGAATAAGATACAAGCTATTTCATTTATAAAAACTTCAGGGAAATAGTTTTTTTCCACTAATTGAGCCGATATTTTCAGGTTCCTATGTGCCTATGTGCCAGGTTTGTGCCTAGGTTTGTGTTTATGTGTCTAGGTTTGTGCCTATGTTTGTGCCTATGTGCCTAGGTTTGTGCCTTTGTGCCAAGGTTGTGCCTATGGGCCTAGGTTTGTGCCTATGTGCCTAGGTTTGTGCCTATGTGCCTAGGTTTGTGCCTATGTGCCTAGGTTTGTGTCTATGTGCCAGGTTTGTGCCTATGTGCCTAGGTTTGTGCCTAGATAATAATACAACCACAACCCCCTTTATGTCATTGATGTAATCTCCTTATGTCCCCCCCCCCCCACAATACCGTCCCATCATCAACCAATACCAGATCAGTAATAATGAGGACTATGTCAGACGTGTACTGAGCGGAGATACCGGTGGCGGTGGAGGGGCCTCCAACGAGGGGGCAGGAGACAGTCAACAGAACAAGTCGACGACCAATGGCAGCCGAGAAAAGGGGGGTCACCATCGCTCCTCCAAACATGACCAGGAAGAGGGGGGTGGACGCCACCATCGAGGGGACAGAGAGAGGTCTCGAGAGGAGGGGAAGGGAGACGGAGCAGGAGACAGACACGAGAAAAAGGTTAGTTTCTCTCTCTGTTCTCACACTCTATCCTCTCTCTCTCTCTCTCTCTCACACACACACAGTTCATCTCTCTCTCTCTCTCTCTCTCTACTCCTCTCTCTCAATCTCTCTCTCTTTCTCTCTTCACGCATGCAGGATGCGGGGGGTAAAAAGAAGAAGGACAAGAAGAACATGGACGAGCTCAAGCAGGAGATTGAGATGGACGAGCACAAAATTCCAATACCAGATCTGCTCCGGCGCTTCGACAGTGATATCGACAGGGGTCTCACTACTGAGCGTGCACGGTGGGTGGCTGTGGCTGCATTATTAATATATACAGGTGGCTGTAAATGTAAGACCTACTGTTCATAGTTGTGTCGTCTATGTTTGTGATGTTGTAGCTTACGACTGGAGACTGACGGCCCCAACGCCCTGACACCGCCCAAGACAACCCCAGAATGGATCAAATTCTGTAAGACCCTCTTCGGTGGGTTCTCTCTCCTCCTGTGGATTGGAGCCATCCTCTGCTTCGTGGCCTTTGGTATCCAGTTTGGCGCCTACGAGGACCCACCCAAGGACAATGTAAGATCACCTTCGCCTCTGTTACAGAATTCAATCGATATATGGAAGTTGGTACAATGTTACATTACACCATTGTTGATCAATGACTGTTTTTTAATGATAAGATATTTTGTTAGTCGCAGACATTTAACGAGAGTAATACAAACAAATTATGAGCGGTAAAAACTTAGACAGATTGCAAGTGATCGCAACGACCTTTTGCACTGTATAATATACTGATTAGTACATTAAATTAAACATTTGTTTTTAGACTCATTTTAAGATTAGTTTCATAATATAATTTCATACCTTGTTATTGATTATTTCGATAACTTCGTTCAATATGAAAATTAATTATTGAAAAAAAGATTTCTTATAATAATTACTCAATCTTTTTGTTACAAACACTTATTTTTAAGGTGATTCAGACATCTATGTAGTTCTTTTTCAATAATTAAACACTGATTAAAGCTATTCTGCGTTAATCTTATTTGATATCTACGGTTGAGATGAACAAACATTGAAGTGAACTTTGTTATTCGATGCGACGATCGTCTATAACCTAATCAATCAATAAACCTAATCAATCAAATCTCAATTAATAAAAACACACAGCCGAATCTTGTTAGCTGTCCTAGTTTCCCTCTGAAATACATCAATTTGGAGAGCAATAGTTTTTGTATAGCCTATATACGGACGATTCCATTTATCCATCGATCTTTTTTACTACATATTTAGAGTCCTAGAACCTTTTGGAATTATGTTATATTTCTCGTCTATAGCTTTCATGGTTGCCAACATTTGTCTTCTTCTTGTTTATTATAGTCATATCGTTTTTCTTCTAACTCTGTTGCATTTCTCACTACGTTTTAATCATTCATAACTAATTTTTCCTTTCAAACAAAATCAGCTATATATATTTTAATTTATATCTATTCGGATAAATCTTTTTTCTTTCCGTTATTTTGTGTGTGGGTGATTTTAAATTGATTCTAAAAATGAGAAGAAGCAGTGCTCAGTAAAGTCATGTATTGATTTGCGTTTTCATTGCCTGAGCGCGACCAATGTTAGCGAAATATATACATTGTTCTCTATATTTGTAGATATTACGTCAGAGATGTTGCACGCTTGGAATATAAAATGATGATATTGATTTACTCTTTATCTTCTGTTTTTATTTGAAATGTAGTATCTGATTTTAGTGTATAATATACAACATTATCAATAAAAACATGCATACGGTAAATATTTCGTATTAACAAGCATTATTTCAGCTTTTAACACTAAATTATTTTGAACATTGTCATCTTACTATTGGTTACTATTGGTTACTATTGGTTTGTATTTATCATGTAACAATTATTTATCTATATTGATCTTCGTTTTTGTAGTCGGTTCACATGACCAAATATCTTTTTAATATTCTCCTAATAATGTGTTCTTACACTGCAAAAAGCTTAGCTGCAATTTTGGAAAATGTACCCACTTTATTTGCCTTCAATCCTATAGCAGCACGTCTGACTAACCGATGTACCATCGTTCTGTTTTGTTCGGTTCTCCCACTCTTTAAATCTCTCTATTTAAAACTCTTTAAATTGCTAAAAGTTCTGAAGTGTTGAGTACCTGTCTAATTCCCAGTTTCGATTCCGTATGTAATTTCGTAGAATAAACAGCAAATATGATGCACGAGAACTTTTAACTGTTTTTTATTTTCTCTGTAACAGTATGTTTTAACATTTTACATTGTTACTACTTTTTATTGATTTCTTTCATCCTTATTTGTTGACGCTCACTGATGTCTAATATGATATCTATTAATGATAATCAATAGTCTTAACATTCATGTTTTCTCTTCATTGTTACCTTTTCTTTGTCGCTAAAATCGATAAAAAACGAATGTTATATTTTGAATCGCCATGAAGGAATACTATACACCATAACGTACTAAATCGATACAGAATATTTATCTGAAAAGGTTAAATTTATGATTGTGGATCAATTTGACCACTTTCTCCAGCTAAATGTGTTCACAAAAGAGTCCGAACCCTAGATAAGCTAGACAGATATCACGCCTTAAATTGAGTCACCATTTTCGGTGAAACAACCGGTTCTGATTGGCTGCTTGTCTTCTGCCTTGCATGTGTGACGTATCTCAGCTCTATCTGGGCTCCGTGTTGACTGGAGTAGTGGTGATCACGGGGTGCTTCTCCTACTATCAAGACGCGAAGTCCTCCAAGATCATGGACTCCTTCAAGAAGATGGTACCTCAGGTAGGTCTATCGTCCCACCCCTCCCCCCCACTGTTAAGTTATGTTCTAATAAAATCGATTATGTATTGCAATTGTTGATGAGAGCCACTCTTTCCGAATGATGAATTTTTCCTAAATTTCTGAAATTATTCAATTTGTAACAAAAATAGTTTTTAATTTTGCGTCAGTAACAACTGCATCATGCTGCACTTGGGAATATCTTCAACCTGAAAAGTCAGCAGTGGAAGCTCAAGCTGATGATGCTATTGATTTTTCTAGTGTTGGGGTCGTAGCCTAATAAAATGAGTTCGTAGATTTGACCAATATACTACAATTTAAACAAGATTTTTAGATTTGTATTTTTGTGCGGTTTTGTATGATTTTGATAATGTATTGATAATTTAATTTAATCTATTTGAAGGGATTTGGCTTATTGTTTTTATTGATTTTATGCATTTAAATTATTACTATTATTGATTATTGTATTTTGACCGTATCATTTGATATATGCATCGGTTTCATTGTCCCTTGCAAAGTATTGTCCCTCTAATTGAACATTGCAAAGTATGTGAATGTTTCACAAATAATTATCAATATTCCATAATATTTAATAACAGCAGTGCTGCGTGGATCATGTTTTTTGTCTCGTCATGTCTGAATGTTATCTGTCTTCTAGGGAGCGTTGGTGATCCGCAATGGACAGAAGATGGACATCCCGGCAGAACTGTTGGTCGTGGGGGACATCGTTGACATCAAGTTCGGAGATTGTATTCCTGCCGACGTGCGCGTGATAACGGCGAGTTCATTCAAGGTGAGGCTTAGACATGCACCTTTACTACTACTTTCATACTGATAAACAGGCATTTCGGGCTGTTTGTCCACATAACACATGTTTAGTGTGTGATCACTTGTCAGCGGTCAATGTAAGGCTTCTGTACATTTAACCACACTATTGTATACATAATCAAAGATTCTACATATCAATTTAAATATTATTATTATTTATTTATCACAGTTTACTGCATTGTCTGTTTTTTATTAATCAAAAAAACCAATCTGTATTGTATTGACAAGTTTATTTAAATCTAAACAGCTTTCAATAAACATATGTTGTATTAGACAACCAAGAATCGAGTATTAGACAACCAAGAATCGAGTATTAGACAACCAAGAATCGAGTATTAGACAA
>JAUZND010002228.1:0-12988 GCA_034780555.1 Coelogynopora nodosa
TATTTTCATAAATAATTTATTATTTTCATAAATAATTTATTATTTTCATAAATAATTTATTATTTTCATAAATAAAATAATTTAATTTTTTTAGATGGTCTCGTACACTTTGTTCCGTTCTATATTGCCCTAATGAATTCCGATTGGATATATAAGTACATTTTCGTAAAATGTAATCATTGTGTTTAAGTGTTTTCTAATAACTTCGATGGTATATAGTTCACAAATTTACTAAAAATAAATAAGTCCAAAAAAGGTCAACAATATTTGATATAAATCACTTATTTTCTAAAGACTTAATAGTTAAAGTCTTTAAAATAAATCCTAACTTTTTTTGTATAAAAAGACAAGTAGGTTATTAAATAAAATTGTTTTATTTTTAGAAATATGTTATATTAATTTTTATTAAAGGCAAATTCAACATTCGTATATATTAATAGGATAATCAAAATGTTTTAAAATTTATCTTATGTAACCAGTGTTTTTTGTCTCTTTGACGGAGATTCATCATCGTTATCTTTCATCTCTGGCATTGCACATTGATCGTCTGATTCCACTTTCTCCTAGGGCTCGATTTGGAATAAAGACACCGCTAGCTTTGCCTCCCTGTATCGTATTTGATAAATCTTGAATAGCACGCTGTATTTGTAGTCCTTATTGCCGTGGTCACCGCAGAACAGGTTATTTGCTTAAATCACGAGTTGGTACGACCTTGAACTGAACTGAAATGAAAGCGGTATCTACTTAACGCGCCAGTCGAAAGCTTCAAAGTCTAGAGCCAAGTTTAATCACGCAGTCTGTCCTTTTTCCGAGTAGGTGAGTCTCGCTTTGTAGCTATTGCCCTTGTCGGAGAGTTTACGCAGACCTTGTTCGACCCTGGATTCGAAACATTTAATTGTCGGGAAAAGCGCGCAGTCATCATCCTTCCCAATCGGTAGAACGCCGTGTTCCCGAGTGTTGGATCTATTATACACTTGCTTTTTGGACTGAGACCGCAGTGTCCGTATCACTTGAGCATCTTGCCTGTGTTCGACCCTTTTTTGCCAGTAGAAAATTGGTTCAAGTTTTTAATTGTAAAGTGTTGTAAAGTGTGGCTCACGTCTGCAGCATTAATAATTGTAATAATAATTTTAGACATCTCGTTGATTCGACAGTAAAGTTTTAAAAATAAAATGATAAGTCGCGAGAGAGCTCGCTTGAAAATACACCAGTTTACGTCAAGAGCTTGGAGCAAAATGTATTTAAGCTGCGAAGCTTTTCTATTTATACTTTTTCAGAAAAAATTGTTGGGGGGGTCGGGCGATCGGGAAGGGGTATGAGTCATGATCTATTTTTAGACATGAGTCATAAATCTATTTATAAGTGCGGTCGAATCTACCCTTCCTATACTACATATATTAATTAATTGATATACGTATAGTATAAGTTTTTTTAAACTTTATTCGATAGTTAGTGGATTTCAGATAATAAGTATGTTATGATTACTACCGATTGTACAGACAATCCATCCAAATAGCACAGACATTTGCGCGTTGGACTATGGAATTTAATTTAATTAAATTAATTATTTAAATTAAAACATTCATTTCATGAATACACATTACCATATGAGCACAGATTGCAAGAAAAACATAAAAATGAAACCGAAACAAAAAAATTATAATAAAAGAGCGAATTCCCGTAACGCATATTCTGATCAACAACAATTTCCATAAACAACAGCATACTATGATATACTACTGACCATGCCATTGTCGAATAATTATTGTTGGTTTGACTATTTTTGGTAAATACTTGCTTTAGTCTATGAAAGTTGGTTAAATATTTGAATAGTATAATTAAAATGATTGTAACAAAAAACACTTTAACATTTAACATATGTAGAAGTTCATAAAACATTGTTTCGGGATCAGTTGGTTGAAATGGAAAGAACCCTAACCCTGATGTAGGTATCAGGTTCGATTTCCTTTATGTTTGAATTTGTATTTAAAAGTAATTTTTATTAACGTTTATCTCTATAGATTTTAATCATTTTAAACATTTTACAACTCCACAACCTCCACCCCCACGTGTGGTTTAAAATATTTAGAATATATCATTTATTACGTTAAACTATACCAAGCTGGACTAAATATGAATGAATTCTGTTTAATATAAAGATATGATCTAATGCATAATTCCCTGAATGTTCACTTATATTATAGGAAACCATTGTCACTGGCAAGATTTGTGCTATTTATTTAAACCATGTGGAGGAAGAGGCTTTTGTCAACGTTACATAGACAACAAATATCGGTGTTTCTGTTATAAAGATTTTTCAGGTAAGATAATTAGGCAATACGGTAGATAAATGTATTAACAAATTGCCAACAATATTTCACAAATAGAATCTACACAATAATCAACTGATGTGATCATGTTAGAATAATCATTGATAATTGTGGCATTGCCACATATTTTTCAGGGAGCGAATTATCGATAAATATTGCAATTGTACAAAACTGTGTTTTCTTAAACATTGTGCCGCCATTGCCTCACTAATATTTCCTTTTGTTAAAATGATCATATTCAGTTCAACTTGAAATTTCATTATAGCAATATTTTGCATATATATTTCTTTGACTTGTTTCTTTCTTTACTTGTTCAATAAGTAATGTACATTTTACTCAAAAACTAGTATAACAAGAATCATATTTTTTTAAATATTTACTATTTCATTGAACCACACATAATGTTTTGTTTAAAAAATAGATGCAACCCATGAGTTTGATAGTAACATTATTATCTTGCAACCACAAATGTATGCAAACATTAAAAGTGTAACATATTTTTCTTTCATATAGCTTGATTACAATCATTCATATGAATTATTATTTTAAATTATCTTAATGATACTCACTATTTTAGTGTAATAATCGTTTAGTGCTATGAATTAAATCTCGAAAAATAGGTTCGGCAACCCCTACTATATTAAAACATATATCTTTTGTAATTTTCTTTCTTTATATGTTCATATCTAAATGTTTGCCTAGTCGTTCAGCTGTTATGCTTTATTGTAGAAAAGCGATGAATATTTCATGTTT
The DNA here is from genome assembly GCA_034780555.1 of Coelogynopora nodosa. Classification (NCBI taxonomy): domain Eukaryota; kingdom Metazoa; phylum Platyhelminthes; order Proseriata; family Coelogynoporidae; genus Coelogynopora; species Coelogynopora nodosa. Next base: position 3,084 of record JAUZND010002228.1, read on the forward strand.
TGTCACTATGGATAGTACCATAGAATGCTTTTAAGTTGTAAACGTTTTTAATTAGCAGTAATACAAATGCAATATAAATTTACAGAGATAATTAGTTATTGCAGAATGTTCTAGTTTGTTGTATAATTGTTGTATAATTGTATGTACTGCAACAAAAAGTATAACAAATATAAAGTATATCGAAAAGTAAGAAAATTTCCTGTGTATGTTTCTCGACATTTTGCAGGAAAGCGCTAGCTGCAATGTTCCAATAAATGTCTCAGTGTACATATTAGCATTCGGACCATTCGAATATGTATATTGGCCTGGACACATCCGTAATTAATGTATTCAATATAATACAATTTTAAGAATATACATTTTCTTATTTTTATTTAGTTAAAGTTTTGTTTTTGATATTTGTTTTTCTGCTAAACGTTTCCTGATATTTTCTGGCTCCTTCAAGGTCTCTTGCTAGATCAGCGTTAGTTTTTTTGGACCGGAGAATTGTGCGTTTGAATTCTACGTTTACTTTTACAAAGTCTGCGTTTTCTTTTTTTCGTGGGTAATGTAGTTCCATTTGAGAAACAAACTCTTCATAGTGTACTGTAATATTGGTCGACGCAGTCGTTAACATCGCCTATCAGCAGACCTTCTTTTATGTGTCTCATTGATCTTTCGATTATTTGAAGCAACAACTCGGCCTATATGGTTCCTAACTTTGCTTTCCTTGTTTGAGGAAGTTTCAATCAGCGAATCACAATTGTAGAAATGGAGCTTTTCTTGGTTCTTCCAGTTGCGGAAGTATTCATCTTTTGCGTTTTTCGAACACACCTTCATTTTTTTAAAGTTCTGCTGCTTGTATGTACTTTTTTATCCTTATTCGATCCATCTACTTTGTAGTCCTGCGGTCAAACGACTATTTTTCACTGAACCTTGTTTTGGTGTCCTTCTAAAGTTTTTTGGCACTTTCTATATCAGAAAATCATGGTGATTCTGAATCCGGTTGATGGCAGCTTGTCACCTTTGTGCAATTTTCATAAAATTTACCTTTATGTCGCCATTTCGTAAAAATCATTTTCAGTCAATATCTCGAGTTCTATACATCCAATCTCAATCATTTTGTTGTCTACTACCCATATGTACAGGTTAAATAAATACAACGAAATTAACGTTATGATATTCAAATAATTATGTAATACAAAAGCGACTATCATATAAAAATGAAACGTCTATTTTATTACGAATATCGAGTTACGTGAATTAAAAGTAAACTGTAAAATGTACACAAGTATAACATTTCAAAACACTATAATATAAAAATTACAAAGATTAGCTATTGTGAATAATCCATTACATTTTGCACGTGTAACAGTAGTTAGTATGTTAAATAATATAGAGCAACAGTTAACGTATTGTGGTGTTTCCACTTTATGTTTTAAATGGAGTACACCATGATAGCGTATTCATACATAGAAAGTTTATCATTTTTGTACAATTTATACAAGTTCGATAAATAATCAGATCACACAGAAACAAAGTCGCTGAAAATAGAAATAAAAAATTATCATGAGCACTATCATCATCGTCTTCGTTATCACCATCATCATCGTTTTCACTACTGAAATCAACAGCGTTCCTTTCATTACAACAACTGCTATCAATATGACACGAACAAAGTATTGTACATGGTAATTCGGTGCTAGTGCAATAGCATCGTGACGTGGAGCATCTCGTAGACGAACAGCATGTGCATTTAATGAGTTTCAATATTTCCTGTGGTGCAAGGGCAACATGTGGAGGCACAGTTATTAGGGTTAAGGTTTTGGAAGAAGTATATTTGGCCCATCCGAATATTGTAGCATCGATCTGTGGTCGATCCGGCAGGTCAGCAGCTCTCCAAATAACTGTCTGGATGTGAGCTCGTAGTACAGTTTTCTTTAAAGATTCTGAAGTAAGTGGTAATGATTTTAGAGGTGGGGCCGATAGTATATTTGGTTTTGCCATGTTTTTTTACGCTCTTTACAAACAATAACATCTAGATAAAAATAATGTGGCTTCTTCAATTATGGAATGTTCATCTGAATCGATAGTACCGAAATGATTTAATGTTGTACCTGAAGATTCCTTTACTGATTTCTGTAGGGTACTCTGCTTTGCTGATAACTAAAAGAGAATGATTTGTTTTTGAGATTTGTTTTAGCTGATTGCAAATCATATCAATTAGAAGCACTTTATTTTGAGTGACACTGAGAAGAGTCTTTTGCTGTGGTAATGGTGTATTTAACGATATGTTGTGCAGACGGTTAGCTTGTTGCCCCGAGCGAGATGACCGTGTTCCACTTTTATACTGTAGTCAAAATAACGGTCGAATATCAGAAATACTTTGCTGTGATGGGTCTTCAGCTCAATATATTTCACAATGGCCGATATATATTAATTTACTATTGCATTAATTGGCTAGTGTATCACCCACAAAATAGCGCACCCATCGATTGTGTTGACATCTGGATTTGATGAGGAGGTAGTTACTTGTAACTTCTGTTTCAATGTGGATTTAGATGTTGCAATTCTCATTTGGCCATTGTCATGGAACATTGATGATGGGAAGGGTGTCAATTCATGCCTCAATACGGATTTAAAATCTATGTTTCGCGAATGTTGCAATCCCGCCATTGTGATGACTTTTTTACTTAATGGTTGATTAAAACCAGAAGGCCAATTTGTCTCGAATGAATGCAGCTGCTGTTCACCGACTTTCACTGATACATCAACATTACCCTCCTTGCTCTCAATTACTTGCCGTGTTACAATATTGACTAACCTTTGAGGGTGAGAATTGGAATCAAGCAGATCTACACAGTTGCAACTCTATTCTTAAATTGTTTCCGTCCACTCCGTTGGATGTAATTCACGAATTTCTCTCTTCCTTGTGCGTTGTGACGCAGTATTGATTTGTCATGTGACTTATGTCGGAAACGATCTGACTGCAAATGTGGATGCTAAAGGCCCATCGCTTTACCGTAGATGGTTTGAGGGTAACTCCGATAATTCCATTAGGACCTTTTCCATAACGCATAAATGTCGTTTCAATATACATATCGGACCAGATGCCGTTGCAGAGTCCACATTTACGACGCATGACGTGTTCACCTTTCAAGAATTTCAGCAAAACTTTTTTTGGTAACCGTTTCATTGACCGAAGATAGTAAAGTGAATATCTGGAATAATTAAAAGGTCCAGCTGTAAAGAATTATGGTATCATTTGGTGCACTGCCCAGAGGTGTAATGGCCAATCACATCCGCGTTCAGCTCTTGCAAAAGCTAACATGATAACAGGTGGTTTTACTAAGTCATTTAGACAAAAGCTAGTTATTCTGCTTTTATCAGCTGCGATTTCCAGACATTCCATCAACTCCTCGTAACTGATTGTCTTATTGATGATATCGCGTAAAATGCCTTCGGTTACTAAACGTAATGCAATGCCTGAGATTCTGTGGGAACTACTTGCCTGTCAACATCTTTGCCACTCCTCCGAATGATGACTGCAGAATATCTTCTAGATCGCTGTTAGCCATTAATGTTCCGATACATCCATAGTAACTCTTCAACATATGCATTCCGCCAAGTTGAGGTATAAAATCGGTGAACTCTTTAGGATTTTGCCACATAATATTGACTGCTACTTTGTACAGTTGCTGATTGTTAGTGAAGATAGTAAATTATTGTCCATTTGCATTAGTCTGAATTTGTGCTTCTGTCATTGCTGTTAACATGGTATATGGATCTGACGGTTTCATATCTATCAAAGGTAAATACACACAATCAGTTCTGGGTTCTTTATACCGTCTTTCTTCTCTTGCTAATTTTGTATTGTAACCATTGTACTCGGGAGTGTTAGGATTTGTTATGACATCTTTCTTGAAGTTATAGTTAATGGTCAGACATCTTGACTTTTGTATAGCTTGATCTGCAAGAATATGCAGAGGCAACACATGACGAGAAGCATCTTGGACAGACATTTCCGGTTTGGAAGGACCATTGTAGCGACGTATTGGGATTTTAGGTAATGCTAGCTCAGTCATTTCTTTGTTTGAAAAACGTTTGAGTGTATCTTGTTGTCTTGTGGCTGTATTTGTAACAAGGATAGCCAGTGAATGCGTTGAATGTAGTCCATTTTGACAAGATGTGTTTGTGTCAAAATTACCAACCACTACTTGACTTGAACTAGTCTATCACTATTACTACGATTTGCTACTGGATATTTTATCTTTGAAGCTGCTGAAGAAGCAGCAGATGCTTTAAAGCGCAGTAGTTCGTTATTGGAGCAAGTTACCTGAAAAGGATAGAGTTGATCAGTAATACCTCTTTTGTTTAACGAAACACCCAGGCCAAAGCTACTTGAAGTGCTGTCGATTGGTTTGTCAAAATAGCAGTCATTATATTACCATTCAACAAAGCTGGCAAGGCGTCATTTAATTTCTTAGACAATCTTGAAAGCAGTAAAGATACAGTTGGACTAACTTCAGCTGGACAAATATCTTTGTCAATGTTTGCATAATATGTAGTATTGTCTCGTTTTATTTTTTTGGTCTCTTGGTATCAACAGCCGTGCTCAGTGTATCATCGTCATTACCCGACACAATTCGCAAAATGTGTGATGCTTTGCTTGGAAATACTAAAATAGTAGCAATACCAGGAGCGGATAAAACAACTAAATCCGATCCAATTGTTTTTGATAAAAAATTTATTAATCGACGACGCGACAGGAGATTACCACCATTATAAATATTATATATGTCGAATACGTCAATAGAATTCCAAATACGCGATGGATCTACTTCGATATCTTCCAACGTTGTATTAAATGGTACATCTATTTCTTCCGTAGCATCAGATTGTTTTGATAAAGAATGTTATACGGAGTGATACAGAGGTTATACAAGTATTTGATAATCATAAAATTAATTTTATTGTATTTATTGACCCTGTAAATATAGGTATAGACACCAAGATTATTGAGATTGGATGTATAGAACTCGAGATATTGACTGAAAATGATTTTCCGTATTGGCGGCATCAAAGAAAATTGACCAAAGGTGACAAGGTGTCATCAGCGTGATTTTCTGATATATGTAGAAAGTGCAAAAAAAGTTTAGACGGACGCCAAAACACACTTTTCAGTCTGACCGCAGGACTATTGTGTTTCCTTCTCTGTATAACTGGTAGAAGTATAAGAAGGGTCGATTCGACCACACTTATACATAGATTTATGACTCACGTCTATGTTTATCACCCATATTTCTTATGTTTAGAATGACTTTTTTGAGATACTATTTGGTTATACAAAATGCATAATTTGAATAATAATTTAAACGTTATATTTAAATTTGTCGTTTTGCACAAATAATTTATTATTTTTATAAAAAAATTATTATTTTTATAAAAAAATTATTATTTTTATAAAAAAATTATTATTTTTATAAAAAAATTATTATTTTCATTAAAAAAAATTAATTTCATAAATAATTTATTATTTTCATAAAAAAATTATTATTTTCATAAATAATTTATTATTTTCATAAATATTAATTTTTTTATTTTCATAAATAATTTTTTATTTTCATTAATAATTTTTTATTTTCATTAATCATTTATTATGGGAGGGGTGGAGGTGGGGGAGGGGTGGGGGTGAGGGCTATGAGTCAGGATCTATTTATAGACATGAGTCATAAATCTAATTTAGAAGTGTGGTCGAATCGACCCTTAAAAAGCATCGCGTCTGAAATTATAATAAAATATACACCATTTAATAAGTAACACTTATATACTATATAAATGTAGTTTGTTACACTGTTTCATATTCACTGTCTAGTATAAATTTATTGGGGAAAAAATTGACCAATAACGTCATTTACATACGGCCACTGGATCAACAGTGTACTCGTTTTTTCAGTCAGAGGTTCTTCTACCAATTGTTAACAACCTTGAAAAGAATATCACACAGAAAAAACGAGCTATGGAACTGCTACTTGAAGAAAATTATGTCAAGCCAAGCTTGCTTGCTTACAATGGCTGGAATGAGTTAATTCTTTGTGGCTTGTGTTTTATTGCTTTACAGGCTAATATTTTGACGTGATAATATTATGTACGTTTTTTCATGTTGAACTGAATATGACCCTCGAGAGAACCATTTTGAATAAACAATTTGTATATTTTACTCGATAACGATATTTCAGTCAACCATAATACGTTACTAATTTGAGAAATTCGCATGAGAACAGCATGATATGATTTTAACTAACAATTAAGCCGAAAATGAAATATTGTCCTCCACATTTTCAGTTGTTTTAATTGAAGACAATATGCATAAATAAATAATAACATCTCGTTCATAATTAATGCGATGTATTGTCAAATATCACATAACATATTACTACAAAGTTTATGTTTATATTTCTATATATTATATATATTTATATTATATTTATATTTGTTTATATAAAGTAATCTAATAAAAGTAATATTTTATTTGTACAATTGTTCATTATTTACACACTCGTTTCTACCTAATTATTTTCCCTTTTGCCACATGTATATATATTTTAGGAATTAATTGTGAATTTTCGTCATGTCAATATTTAAATGATAATAATTTGTGTAAAAATGGGGCCACATGTCGCGTAGCTGACATAGGCGACTACTGCGATTGTGTAGCAGGTACTCAAGGTAAGCAACACGCGTTATGCTCCCCCCATGCCACCTGCCCCCCTGCACGCAGCCCCCACCCCCCTTACCTCCTACCCCGCTACCCCTTACCCTTCCTACCCCTCTCTACCCCTACCCCCAACCCCCCTAACCCCCTTACCCCTCTTCCTAATCTACGGGTACAGGCTAATTAAACGATGGATTTTCAACACGATTTGGTAATAAACTATTATTTGTTTACATTATGTCATTATATATAACGTACTAAGATTGTTAACACATTAAAACAGATTTAACAGGTATATATTTGTTACGGCATAATGCGGCAATTTCCGCATTTTAATAAATTGAATAAAAAAGCTTGACGCGCCTTCGAAAGTATGATACACTAGTCCTATGACTCACAAGCAAAAATAAGATTAAATTGTGTAAATAAAGAATTTTTTAATTTTGAATATACTACAATACAATGCAATGCAACAGAACATTTAAATTTGTTCAACATTGGGACTTTGCACAAGCATGAGTAGGCAATCTCAGAATTTAACCAGCTTTACTATATCACATTAAAAGTTACTATCATACGGTTAATATAACAAAGAAAATATTAGATATTCAGTAATATTAGTTGACATTAGAAAATGTATGGTCTATCCATCTAGATATAATAGTATACTTAATATTCGTAGGATGCACAAAAGAACACTTAAGGATCATTTATGATCTACTTTATTTGTAAAGTCTTATGAACCCACATACTTTTCAGCTATTGTTCAGATCAGTTCAATCGTTTTTGTCTGATCCCGAGCATTTTCATTTTGATAAAATAACTACACGTCGAGGCAATCTTTAAACGCACATGGTCTACCTAGTGTCATGGTTATTGACTTAATTGGTTGAAAACAGTGTTGAAATGATGATGGTTAATGCGATGCATCTCGTTTTTTTTGTTTTTTTTATAACGGCATTCTCACCATTACGTCTCCCCATGCGAAGAGTGCGAGTCTCCCGCCATGCCTACCGAAATGCCCTCCACAGCAGACCTGTGTTATTAACTTGACTTACTACTTGAGAAGCAGTTAAGCAGAGGTAGACACCAGCATCCACCGCTGGTACAAAGCGAGGGCAAAGCAGCCACAGCAAGAGACGCCGATGAACAGACAGAAATTCTTCCTAACGGAATGATGAGGCGCACCACAGCGGACACTGTCCTCGAGCAGCCGCTGAATTTAATAATGTAAGGTGGCCTAGTCGGGATTCGAACCAGGGACCTTCGGTACTAGAGGCATGCAAGCGACCTCTGCGCCACCGCGGCTTACAACGATGCATGTCGTTGTATGTGAGGGTTGGTCTGTTAAAATACACTTTGAATCAATATATAATCAATACACTTTTAACTGGAATTTTAATTCAATTTTAATATGTATTCCTTTCTTACACCCACTGTTTTTACTTTATATATATGTAAATATTTATATATATATATATATATATAAAGTCAATAATATTAGTATTCATGGGAATTTTTGTATTTTGAGAGTGGATGATCGTTAGATTATTTATTTTGTTTTCTTAACTGGCTCCTGCAGCGCACATTCTCAATTGATGATTGCCATAATATAATAACTTGTTGATATTCTGAGCTTGCCACTGACCAAAAAAGCGCAGCGATTTCGTTTTATACATTAAAGTGTAGAGCTGCTGGTTGATACGTCCCCATGGATGCAAACATGTGATCTGCTCGCGGAAGGATAGTAGATAATACTTTAGGGCGAATTAGCATTCTCACGCGTAAAGGTTTATCGCTGGTTTCATTATTGATGTAGCCCAATGGGGCGCGTAATGGAGATAATATGATGTAAACAAATATATATTTAGAAACAATATTTGAGAAATTATATTTATTTTATATAAAATGTTGATAATAATTACGTTTTTATCAATGTTTGTAATGTTATCATTTTAATAAAAAGTACTACATGGTACCACCACATGTGATCCAATGTATACATGACAAGAATTATTCATTTAGAATAATTAAATCATATAATTAATGAATGCGTTTGTTAGCAAACATTTATATTACATTGTATGTAAACAAATGTTTTTCAGGCAACATGTGCAACATTGTGGATATCATTAACCCATGCGATAGAAAAATATGTGTCAATCATGACAATTCAATTTGCACTTGGATTCGTTACAATAACTACACGTGCCATTGTAAAGAATGGGCTCATGGTACGTTATTATCTACGCAATATTTATATTCTGTCTTTATCACAGGTGGTTACACATTTAGTCGAAAACAATTGCACAGTCCTAAAATTTCGTCAGTCGATTTAGAATGCCTTCAAATAAAAAAATATTAAACAAATTAAAAAATCGTTGTGAGAATTTTTGATAAACCGATATTTATTGATTTTAGATAATCGATTTTAGCAAATTCTGAAATATTTTGAAAGAAAAATTGCACAGTCCCAAATTCAATGTCATTAGAATCGCCATATCTCACTGATACAAAATATTTAAAAAATTATTTTAATATAAATATTTATTGATTTCACATAATCAATTTTTATAAAATTTCTAAATATTTAAAAATGAAAATTTGCACAATCGAAATTTCGTTGTCATTAGGATTGTGATAACTGCCTGAGACAAAATTTTAAAAAATAAAAACAATTTTTGGTTAAGTTTTGAGAAATCAATTTATTATTGATTTCAGAATATTGATTATTATATTAGCATATTTACATAAAATAGGAAAGATTATAAAATGAAAATAGCATAGAAATACAGATAGATATACATTGAATAGCACAAATAGGAAAAAGCATAGAAATATACACAGTTAGATAGACATAAAATAGCACACATAAAAATACACAGATATTCATTAAATAAAGTAATTATTGCTAATAACATGGAGATACAGACTAGAAATAGATATGTAGTTGTTGTGTCCTCGGGACATGTAAGAAAGTAATTTCTAAAACACCAAAATGTAAGTAGAACAAAACGTTCCAGTTACGTACTAGCAGCGATACGTTTATTTATATTTCCCGCTTACACAAGCTTAAGCAATCAACATCAATACCAGTAAAACAATATTCATATACAACATTCCCCCTCCTGCAAAAAAAACATTACATAGAAGTCCAAAGCATTGCAGGTATAGTCAATTATTACAATTATGAATATATTATACTAATACA
>JAUZND010002229.1:0-12988 GCA_034780555.1 Coelogynopora nodosa
GGGGTGTATGGTCTATTTTAGCCATGACTCATGAATATATTTATAAGTGTGGTCGAATCGACCCTTCCTATACTACTTATGACTTTATTTTGCTTCTGAGATTTCAATAACAATTTTGTTTCGTTCCAGGTTTCGATGATCATGTTCCAGGTATTTTTTAATTCAGTATTAATCGATATTTTTGTAAAAACTGAAACGTCGTAAATTAAATTTAATTGTGTTTTTTAGACGTATATGAATAATAATCTAAATAGATTATTAGATTATTGTTAGAAAAGATTATTTTAAAAGAGCATTTAAAATATTTTAAATGCATAAATAATCATTTCTAATTAATTTTAGTTTAATTAATTGATTGTTTTATTACTTTTTCCACTTACATTCTGGTAAGGGCTGTTTGAAAATATGTTATCAACAAACTTAAAATTGACAATATTTAAACTAAAAGGATTTACTGAAAAAGTGTATTATTTCATTAATGTGAATATATTTATATTGAACTTAACGTGCATTTGAAAGATATTTTCTTTACATTTTAGACTGACACCCATATGCAGGAGTCAATGCAATATTTTATTAATTGCTTAAGACATATTTATATAATCCAAATATCCTCCCCATATGTATCTAACTGTATATTATATCATAATAATAACATAACATTTTAATTATTTTTTACAATTTATTGATAATATACTTTACTCATGGTTAACGTACTAAGTGATAACTGACTAAGGACACACTTTGAGTGTTCGTATCATTTTATTTATTAATGTTATACAATTCAGTATGATTTATTATACTGTTACAATCATTTATATTTAAACGTACATATTGCTCAGATGTACTAGAAGTGTGACGCTTAATCAAAATCTAATGCAAGGTTGTCCAATTGAAAGCGATATTGAAAGTGATATTTTAATATATTGAGCACACACAAATTTGCTGACTGTTTCTAAATTATGGTGCAGACATGTGACTCTGCAAACGTTTTTTGTATTCTATGAGATTCATACATGTAAATTGGATTAACATGTTATATGTGATTTGAAAAAAATAGTAAAACATATTTATAATAAAACTCTTTTTTATAAATATATAAGTGTAAGTTGTATGCATTGCCTAATTGATTACAGCAATATGTCTTCATAAAAACCCTTTTAAAAGGTTTACAACATGTTTTTCTATATAAAATCAGATGCCTTATCATTAGGTTTAATGAACGACAGGTTTCTAAAAAGTGAATTTTTTATACTAGATTGCAAAAAATAACACAAAAAACAAGAACTAATCTAGTGACAACAAAGTTACATCTTTTGCAACCGTTTGGCAGCATTTTTGTTTTGTATTACAGTTTTAACAAACGGCAGTTTGTAGACTAGGATAATATAGCTTTTTATTAATTTGAGTTATGTCATTTCAATGTCGGTATTTATTGTATATTTGAGTACATAACCATTAAAATGAATTTCATTTGAACCGTTAAAATAAAATGAATTTCGTAACAATTTTTATAGAAAAGATTATACCACTATGTTATCAACTGTTTAAACAATAGAACAAGGAGATTATTGGCATCAAAAACATGAAATACTAATTTGAGTTTTCATTTCAATAGGATATTATTTATAACTATTACTATATCTGTATTATATTTATTGCAGGAAATCGTCTTGTAAACCCTTTCTTATCTTGAGATTCTTACGTTGAGTTTTCTTAGTTACATTTTGTGAAATACACTATAACTACTTTTAATTTTATATTTTGGTGTACTTTATAAAAGATAACAATATGATTTGATATTAGCCAATTGACTTCGAAGGTCTATCGTATAATTTAGATGAAAGGAAATACCTAAATGAAAGATTACAATGTCAACATTAATATAATATCGGTCAATTAATCGCCAGACTCAACTGAACTTTACTAATAGTACTTTACGCAAAAAGTCTGTCCGAGCTGTTCTACACATTAGAAAAAGTGTAATATAAGTTAAACAAAAGTATTTACAGAAATAAATAGTTGGGCAGTGGCGTCGGAACCGTGGGGGCCAGTGGGGGCCGGGCCCCCCAGTTAAAATATTGTTCCGACGCCACTGTTGGGGTGTTGTCTAACTAAAAGTTTATATGAACTTGATCTTAACCGAATACATGGGTAACATTTACAACGATTTCAGAGTTTATAAATTGCTTTGGATTGGCGAATTGTTATACGGCAAATTACAAAAAGCCAAGACAAATAGAAATAACAGCGATGATAGCAACACAAAATAGACACAAAATAGCAATGAACAACTAGCAGTGGACAACAAATAGCAATGACAACTAACGACGGACAAAAAATAGCCATTACATTTTAGACAGCTGACAAATTTATAATTTATTTATTTAATTTATTAGATTAAAATGTTTAGCGATACACAGTATTACATATTAATTAAAAAACAGCGCATTTTTTAATGTAAATTATAACATATTAAAATATTACGACATTATTGTTTATGTTAAACAACTTTTTCTTCACCAAATTTGATAAGATTTGTAAATTTATCTTATACATTACACATTTGTTTATAATTATTAAAAGACAGCGATTTCATAGATAAATAATAAGGATAACATACATTTTTTAATTTATATAAAATGGATCATGGTAGGTACGGTACATGGATTGAATGCCATGAACAAAGTATTCGAATAAAACGTGTGAATTGTCATGGTCAGATTGTGACATAATATCAAAATAATGTAGAACTTGTAAAAATGAAAAAACTTTTCTTCTTTTTTAATTACGGAAGAATGATAATATGCAGGACCCAATGACGAAATCAATAACGTGTCTAATTGATTAAATAAATAACTGTAAGAAACTTAGGCGAGAGTAGGGTAATACCGGCACTCAATTATGATAGTTTAAATATCTATATTTATACTCTACGTAAGTTTTCCGAACTCGTGATTGGTTGTTTTACTAATTCATATTTACAATTTCAAGCAATCTCCAATTGGCGGCAATTTAGAATAAAGCCACGTTTTTTTTCATTGGTCAAATTTTTTCGACATTTGTGGTTTCTCCAAATAAATTTACAAATTAATACATCAGGTAAGTTTTCTATGTTTAATAGCATTATTTGTTATTGTGTTCTATTATTATTAGCTGGTTTGCTTAATTATTTGTCGTTTAATAGGAACAATAACACGATTTCTGCATTTAGTGTATTAGGGGTAATACCGTCATGGTGTGCCGGTATTACCCCACCCTATTTTACAAAGTAATTAATTTCAAAATCAATAATAACGGCATTCATAATATGTTACAAAGTGATTAATTTCAAAATACATTTAATAAATATGAGTGCTAAACTGCAACGGCCCCAGTAGGAAAAGCTAGCTCGAATTTTGGTAGTAAAGGTGGATATTTTTTATTTTCTAAAATGGAGTAGAATGCTATGTTTAATGTAGAAATTCAATGATTTATTTAAAGTAAAGACTATAACATATTAAAATTCTAGCTAGCCTTTCCCACTGGGGGAGTCATACTAGTAATTGATTTCGAAATGCATTTTGTCCTATTTCTATTATTTTAGATGCGTAATTGCAAACGTAAAACAACAAAGGGAAGTTGGTCTGAAGAAACGCTTCGTGTTGCATCAGCTGAAATTCAAAATGCACTCTCCACAAAGCAAGCTAGCATATGGTATGGTATTCCTCTTGCAACTTTATTTGACCGCTGTAAAAGTAATGAAACACATTAAAAAAAGCCTAGGGTGAAGCCGGTTTTTGATAAAAAACAGGAAACAGATCTAAAAAATTATATTATTACTATGACAAAGCTATTTTATGGATTATCAATGATGAAAATGCGTCGTCTAGCATTTGAATTTGCGGAGCAAAATGCAATACCACACAAATTTTCACAATATACAATTTTAACCGGCAAAGACTGGTATTACAATTTCATCACTCGGAATTCCGATATTTCTCTTCGTAAACCGGAACCAACATCTCTATCTCGAGTTAAAGGAATGAATCGTTTTGCAGTCGCCCAGTTCTTCAATTATTTAAAACAAGTTTATGATTAGCAGAACTTCCAACCTCATCAAATTTTCAATGTTGATGAGTCAGGGTTTACCACATCTCCTCCTCCAGTCAAAATTCTGGCACAAAAAGGACAAAAGCAAGTAAGAAAAGTGGTAAGTGCAGAAAAAGGCAAATTAAAACCGCAGTGTGTGCATTTAGTTCGAATGGTCAATATATTCCACCAATGTTCATATTCCCGCGGGTAAACATGAATGCTCAATTAATGAAGAACAGTCCTGCAGGTTCGATTGGCAAAACGTCTCCAGTGGTTGGATGACTGAAATCTTGTTTCCTTGTGGCTAAAACATTTAATCGAACACACAAAATGCTCAAAGGAAAACCCTATATTGTTGATACTTGACAATCATGTGTCTCATGTAACTTTAGCTGCCTGTACAATCTGTATTCAAAATGGCATTACCGTGGTGTCTATTTCTCCACACACGTCGCATAGACTCCAACCGCTGGATGTCAGTTTTTTGGTCCACTGACAACTCCTACAATAAAGCATGCTCTTCTTTTACCACAACTAACCCTGGCAGAAGAATAACACAATACGAAATTGCCGAGCTTTTCAACGAAGCCTATCGCAAAGTTGCTAATGTTGATAAAGCAATCTCAGGCTTCCGAGTTACTGGGATTAGCCCATTCAATCTCGACATAATATAAAACTTTCACATGCCTAATATTATTATTTACCTTATTAAAGTGAATTGTATTAAAACTTTCACAGTGGGGTAAGTAATATCGACACAGTGTGACGGTATTACCCCACCCTATAGGGTAATAACGGCATTCATACTATATGTTACAAAGTGATTAATTTCAAAACATATTTAATAAATATGAGTGCTAAACTACAAAATAATGTTTAAAATCTTTTCAGGCATACCGAGAAACATAAATCAGCCGTATATTTGTTTGCATTTCAAATTTATTCAAATTTTTCCGAAAACGTGTCGTTATTATCCTATTAATCGGAGAAAAATATATAGAAATAATTTCAATGTCCAATTGAAACAAATTATCATCAGAATTTTGATTATTCACAGAATGAATGCGAAGTGTTAATCGATAGTAGCCATTGGTACAACTGCCTAAATATGGATAATTTCATTTTGAGAACTATAAACAGTACAATTTTCTGATGTTAATAGAAAAAAACTATTTTCAGAACAGCAGAATGGTTTCATTGAATTCATCATTAGGTTAGAATTTTTGCACACGTGCTTCTCCAAAATGTTGAAATTTGTTTGAACTATGGGGGTCGGATCATATTCAATTAACCCCGAGAAAATTAATCCATCGTCGTTATAAAACGTCTTAGTTACCAAATTTATTGGTTGTCCAATTAATGAATTTAATTATGAATTTTTCATTTTCGCTATCATAAAATAATTATCACGATCGCATTACGAAATATGGGGAAAAAAATTGTATTATTAATTATCAAAGTCAGACATATACAGTAATTATTACAGATATACAGATATATTATATATCACAATATGTTGTATGTAAAATGATTTGCTTTAACAAAATATTATTATTAGCGAGAGACACTAACAGGATACATCCGTCACTTCCAAAAATTATATAATAAATCAGCGCTCGCAAAAATTACAAATCTTATATAACGTTTCTAGTTTCACTTTTAAGTTTCGCTTTCGATTACGTCACTGCCAGTACATGACCTAGAAATTGGAGAAACTTATGCAGAGTCAAACCTTCTTAACTACTCATCAGTTATTCACTGAAAAAAAATAACACGTTAGACACCATTTTTTAATCTTGAAAGAAATACCATTTATTTGGTTCCTATGGGTTATATCCAATTAGCCTCTAGTTATAATATCAGCTAAATAAACTAATAATGTACATTCAGTATAGTGTATCTACTATATTAGTTAAGTTTTAATCTCTATACATATATGGAATTTAATAATACCTAATTAAGTAAGAAATATTAATGGATTCCACAATAACAGAAAATCAAGTTGAGCGAAGCTATTCAATAGAATTTCAAATAGTTCAAATAATATTACTCTCAGTGGGTTTTATTGGTGGTTTTACTCTGTTTTGTTTTCTTTTGAAACACTCGATTGGATTTTCAAAAGCAACCATAATTGTCCGCTTTTAAACTGTGTTGGATGGCTTGGTATGTTTGAGCTCAATTGAAACAAATTTGCAGACAAACTACTGGTTAATAGAATTCAAATTTATTAATTACATAATTTGTTATTTCTGGCATTCACAAACCATTTACTGGACTTTTGTTGCTAGCAGTATTTATGCAATTGTGCTAACAGCAATTGATCGATTTGTAGCACTCACATATCCTTTTGTTTATCGTCAAAATAACAATATTTACAGTTATGTAAGTATTTTTTTAGCTTTGTTTATAGGACTGTGTAGTAATGTTTACTTCATGTTATTTACTAATAAATATTATGAAGGGGATAATTCCACTTCACCAATTTGTTTATTTTTTCCAAAATCTTATCAATTTTATGTTGTCAATTGCCTATAATGTATAGTTCTTTAAATTATGGTGTACCGATATTGGTAATAATTATACTTTATTGTCTAAGTATTCGATGATTAAGATTACCAAATGGAATGAATGCAACACGAGATATTCGATCTGCAGCTTCGATTAAATTAACAATTGCAACGTGTATTATTGGCAAGCGTTTATTATTTTGTTTTCAACCGAAACAGCATTATTTTATGGCATACATTTAAAGGCAGAGGATGTATATTTTTATATATATATACATAAAATAGGTAACTTTGTTGTAGCAATAAATTCTTG
The DNA here is from genome assembly GCA_034780555.1 of Coelogynopora nodosa. Classification (NCBI taxonomy): domain Eukaryota; kingdom Metazoa; phylum Platyhelminthes; order Proseriata; family Coelogynoporidae; genus Coelogynopora; species Coelogynopora nodosa. The sequence continues at coordinate 6,895 of JAUZND010002229.1, forward strand.
TATTAATCATCTCCTTTACCTTGCGTTAATTAATAATTTTCAAAAATTTGTGAAAGGAATTTTTTGTTGCCGGAAAAAATCTAATTTAACATTGGCAGAAATTCAAATGGGTATACCACAATTCAATTAATGATTCCTTAAGTGGTTTTTGAATAAATTATTTTTAAATTATAAAGGGAGCTTATTCACAAATTTAATTTTTTGAAAGCCCCATTTTTGTAACTTGCTTTAAAATATACTCGTGCATTTTTTATGTTCGAAAGATATACTCATTTCGTTTTTTGCTTTTAATTTTATACATAATAATTCATGCATGCTAGTATGACATATCATAATAATTTGATCGTGTTTATTTGTAATTGTATCGTGTATTATGCAAGTACTCCAAGTTAAAGATGGCATTACATCAACATAAACTTTGAAAATTGAATTCTATTCCAAAGAAATATAATAAGGAATGTGGCACAAAGAGTACATTTAAATTCATACCAATCACGACACTACAGTAATAAAAAATATAATCAGTTTTAATTTATATTACATATATTTATATATATATTATATAATGTATTAAAATGTCAAATATATATGTTTGCTATATTTATATATTTTCACATCTAATAAGTAGGTGTGTTTGTATGAAAATGTCCTCTTTGTATGTATTATAATTTCTGCAGAACCATGGCTTGTCTCGCTTTTTATCTGATTAGGTTTATAATACCCTTTCTATATTAACGAGTATTATAAATTATTCTATTCAAGGTATGTATTCAATTGTATTTTGTCATCATAGTTAATGTATTTTTCATTATCGCGTCAATTTAATTAATTGAAGCGTTGTGTACTATGTTACTATATTAATATAATATATGTATTATTTAGTATGTCTTGTTTAAGAGGTTTTTGTAATTTCACATTATTATGCATATTTTTACCATATTTAGAGACATATTTTGTTATAACTATTGCACTATACTGTATATTTATTTATCAATTTAATACAAGTTGTTAAAACAGTATATTTTCTGACTTAACTTTCATGTAAAATTTCGAATGTCATTTTAAACGTATTACTACTTTTAATTATAAATGAACAGTTTCATTATGTATTAACATTATGTTTCTGTGTTTCCCCAAAATTACGCATATATTGTATGTTAGAAAATAACAGATATTATTTGACTCGATGTATTAACCGAAATCGATATGATGTTTTTGAGAAAAGTGAATTTAATTTCGTTCTTCTACATGGTGGTTTATAATACAAAAAATAAATATAGAATAGAAATTCTAAATAGAATTATTTAAATATTTGAATATTATTTTGTAATATATTTGGAGTTCATAAATGCAGATTTATAAAGAATTTTGTGACAATTATTTTTGAATATGTTATATTAAATAATATTGTAGCGTGATTAACACCTAAATAACTCTACTTTGTCTGAAAATATAAGAGGTTCTATATTATCAATGTCAATATTATCAAATAAAAATATATTACAATAGAACTAGTATACTCAGAAGTTATTATATTTACATGTTTAAGAGATTTAAACAATAATTATTACTATTTTTATTTCAGCAAAGTATAGAACAGTGATCAACTATTTTCTGAGAAGTAAAACAATTGTAAAAATCAAATAAAAGAACAACCAAAAATATAACAATTGAAAAAATTAAACTAGAACTCAAACAGAGAAATAATGGTTGCAAAAGATGTATAATCTACATAACATACAAATAATATATACTGATTTAGTTTCAGAAAGAAAGACAATGATAATTATTTTTGTTTCATGTTACTATTCACTTTAACAATAAGATCAAGATCCATTTAAACTTGATTTTATTTTGATTATAAACCTAGAACAAATACAAATAAAGTCAAATGTGAAATATTTAACAATAATTCAAATAGTTTTGTAAATTTTTTAAATAATTTCCAATTGAATTGTTAAGTTATATTAATTAGTTTTGCATTTAATTTCTATATAAGCTAGTAGGTCCTATGTATTGTTTATCGTCTTTTTAAATGAAAATGGCCATAACTGATATATAGGCCTAACTAATAAGTTAATGCACAGAAGTAATAAAAATAAATCGTTAAAAAAGACTTGGGTTTTATTTTATTTTTATATTCAATAATTTTAAATCTTTTCGAAAATTTAATAATATGTTATACTTATTTTTTAAACAGATAAAGTTCTAACATCAGTAATGAAGTAAATAGGTACAACACATACAATGAAATTATACAAAAAATATAAATATACACACTATTATTAATTGTGCTTAAAATTGTTATAATAAAGTAGTTCTGATTAACATAATCAATCTCAATTGAATAATCCTTATAATAATTCTTTTTACAAGGTTTTATACAAAATATGCCACTCTGTGACGTATGAGTGGATCACAGAAAGATTCAAAGAAAAGTCCATTACCATTTCCCGTATTCTAAGGAATATATCTAAATTTTATGATAAAATATTTATAACTAGGAATCAAGGTAGACGTTACTGTAAGTTTAGCGATAATGAATATATATACATATATATATTGTATATAAAGCGCAGCATAAAAAAAAATCGCAAAAATTAAAAAATAAATAAACTAATTAATATAATGAAAGTGCATGTCAGAAGATGTGAAGTATGTTCAACATGAATAGAAGATAACAGTTGTGTTATATTTGTCTCATATGACCTAAATATTAATAATCTGTTTATTTATATTATTGTGAAAAGAATACACGTGTTTATTCTGTTCTTTTATTCTGCTGTAAGGTTGTCGAAATATGTTGTACATATACAATATTTGAATATGAGACTGTGCATATGCCATGTTGATATGGTGGATATGGATATTGCCTATAATGGATCATCATACAATTTCTCACTCAGTCGAAATTTTTACAAGTTTTGATCAAACTTAGAATTTAAGAAACAGCGTTTAAACACCTGCATAATATTAACATTCATCTGTGACTAGTTCATCCCACGATTTGTGGATTATCGCAGAAACCGATCTCTGTATCTAAAATCTTAGACTTAAACGTCATATACGAGTACATTAAAGACTTTGTCAAAATATTTCACACATTAATCCATTATCAGTACGTAAGTAAAACAATTTCTGCACAATTGCACGTCATCAACGCTACAAAGAACATATTCAAGAAATGCGCCCACCAGGCGCGGCGCGACGTTCCGCAAAAGGTTGAATATGTACTTTTTTATACATACTCTGCGACGTGTCGCGACGAAGCAGATATTATTCAACTTTTTCTGCTACGCAGTGTGACGAAATACATATTTCAATGCAAATAGATAGTAAATTATATAAACTGAAATTAATTATTCGCACTTAGTGGGCATTTAGGCCTTCAGAATATTCAAGCACATCTATACGCATGTAAATCACCTTACATTCTTCAACAACACTCAAATTTTCAAAATCTAAGTATATTTTCGGTACAAAAAGCGAGTGTTATCTATCAAAAAATATTTTATTCAAAAAATTGTATAAAAATTAATATTTTTAGGAATATTTGAAAATAATTAAACTTATTATTTTAAGTATTACAATAAAAAATATAAGAACAATTTGTTTTGTTAATTTTTCAGTAAATAATCTAATAATTAAAATTTTAATAAAGTTATTTTTTATGTGTTAATAAGTCTAAAAACATTTGCTATAAGAATAAGTTTGTAAATTAATTAATTGTAACTAGACATCTGTACTTAGTAAGTCTGCTGTGCAACAAACGTTATACTGTTGAACGATACGTTTCCATTATATTATAAAATTAAATTGTTTCCGTATATTTGCTATTAGGAAAAATTCTTCAAAAAATCATTAATCGTTTTCCCTTTATTAAACAGAAAGGAAATTGGAATTGAATAAAGTTTGTCAACTTTGTAAACTGGTGTCACCTGCTTTGTAAAATCACATCATGTTTTAAGTTGGAATACTATTTTTAAAATATACGAGATAATAAATTACAAAAATATATATATATTATAAGTGTGTGCGTATTATGTTTGTGGTGCAATGTTTTAGTATTGGTAAAGATATAAATTAATTTGATTTTGCTATAATTTTTATATTTGGTTCAGCTTCAAATCCCAAAATAATGGGAATTTTTTGTAACCATGTATCTTTTAGAAGATTTCAAAATCATGTCGCTAAATATTCTTAAAATTATATTTTGAACTTTTAATTAAATGCGTCCTTCATTATTTTCAGAAAAATGTGAACCCACGCTTTAAATATTTATATCAATTATTGTCACTAATAATAAAATATTTTTTGTGAAATTCAAGGTGTAGCATTTTTATTAGGTAGGGCACGAAGGGCAGGTTTAAGACATCCATACCTGTTTGTCACTGAACATTTTCCTAAATATTATATAATTCCTCATATAAGTAAATGTTATCTTGTATTTAAATTTGAATAGTCTATTGGCATGTTTCAATGTAAGTTATACATAAAGGTTTACCTTTATATGGCAACAATGTGTTATCGTCTTATTTATGTTGTTTAAAATTATAAAGAAGAATAATTATAGGAAAGAATAAACTTATAAAGGGAATCGTTCTCTGCAATCTCTGTAATTGAATGTTAAATATATATGTACATCAATTATAACAAAACATAATATAGGGTTAATATATATATAGATCGTAGACACTTTTAAAATCTAATGTGTAGCAGTATGGTAACTGAACTTTAAAAACGTTAAAAACAAAGTCATTCACAATTGTGTAATTAAATGTAATATATGACTTATATAATATGACCTACGTAATATGAATTATGTAATGCATGACTATTAAGATAACGTTTTGAAAATATGTTATTATCAAAGTATGTTAATTATCAAATCAAATAAAAAGCAAAAACTTGAATAAAAAAATCTGAATAAACTTTACATCAAGGACATTTAAATTGTAAATGAGTTATAATTTTATAGTTATAATTCCTTCTTATAGTAATAATGGGATATTTGTGTATCGCCATCATTTTCAATACTTTCTTCCGTGTAATATCATTATTTAAAAAAACTAGAGAGGTGTGATATTTAGAATAACAATAGTTATATTTTTATTAATATGTTTTTGAAATTATTATATTTTAAAAAATACATATTTTGGAACTACTCTCTTGCAAGGAAGTGTATATTTTTCTACTCCTTATGTACAATTGTCAGATATTTGCAATGATTACGTTTATTAAATGACATCTGAAATTAACAAAAAACAAATAAAAAATCTCCCTAAATTTCAATTCAGTTCCATATCTAACAAATTCCAAAAGTTAGCGAGAATAACATAAATTTCAATTAATACGTTGATTTCATCTGCTTTTTCATATAAGCAAGCATTTTATTTATATAAAATAGCCATAGCAACCCAAAATACTCGTATAGAGCCAGTGCTTTTGTGAGCTGACAACTTGAGCTAGTGAATTAAGACAACAATTAAAGCATGAACTAATGTTATTGTTTCAACTTCAACTAGTATTTTTATAACTTGTTTTAAAGATCAAATATTCATTTAGAAATTTCATACTCTTTTTTAACGGGAGCGTTTGAAAACTATATTTTATTATATATATATATATATGTATACGCAACAACGACTATTTATAATAAAAACATTTTAACACTGTCAAATTACAAAAAAATTGGCCTAATGTAGTAAGGAATTTTTGTTAAATATATACATCTTATTACGCGTTATTAAAACTATATGTACGTTTTAATATAGTATTTTAGATGTATTTCACTTTTAACTATTTGAATTTTTCTTTCATACGTATATTTAAATGTATTAAACATATAAAATTAATTCCCATTTTATATAAATAATAATAGACTACAGTAGTAGGAGATATGTCGACTCTGGATCAAGCCCCCCCCCCTCCCCCTCCCCTCTTTTTGACCATATACATGTATATATAAATAGGATTTGACACCGCTAAGTGTCGCACCTTATTAATTTTCTATTGTTACGCGCGAAAAGACTACATTGATAACTATTTTAGATATTAAAATAAGCGGGAATCAATAACTAAAAATGTAATATTA
>JAUZND010002230.1:0-12987 GCA_034780555.1 Coelogynopora nodosa
TTGAATACTATGTGTTCTATCACCTTACAGCATATGCAGGTTAGCGAGACAGGCCTGTAGTTCGAAGCTATTGATCTATTTCCCTTTTTGAATATCGGGGAGATTGGTGCAGATTTCCATTCGGTTGGAATTGTGCCTCGATCAAGTGTAAGTTGTAGTAGACAACATATAGAATAAATTATTATGCATTAGAATTATGCATAGAATAATGCATTATTATGCATTATAATCCATTAGAATATTACTTACATTGTAACATATAAAGGTGTATTAATATCGAGGTGCATATAATGTGCGTAATTATGTAACTGCATTTTTATAAAAAAAATTATAGTACTTTAACCAAAAAGGAAGATTTTGTTTTAAAGATTAAACAATATTTAAATATTAGAGCCGCGAAATAATTGCACACTGAAAATGTTCAGTTTTTAATTAGGAAAATGGAAAAAGTTTTGTGATTATTAAACAATTATCAAAAAATAATGCATATTAAGACAGCTCATACACAAAGGTAAGAGAAATAATATTTTATTATATTATAGAATACAGCGACTTAAACTATTCTTTATACTCATAACATAAGTTATAACATGATTTTTTTTAATTTATCATTTATTACATTAATTACATATATTAAATATATTAATTTAAAGTCTGATCAATTATTTTTGTTGATTAATATTTAAGATTGCAGATTATACTATTAGTCGATCGAAAGTCTTGAATAAGGGGCTATCCATAAAGTAGAGTAGAAGAGAAGACCTGCCAACTGTCCCTATTTATTTGGATGTCCCAATTTTGTAACCTGTCCTGTTTCATTTTTCAATGTCCCAATATATTTTTATTTTAAGATGGAACATTTTTTCCCCACTATTTTTATTTTATTGACAATATTCTTATTATTTGATCCAAAGACAATGTTTAATAAATAATAAACAGATAATTACTTAAACTTGTCCCTATTTTGGTTATTGAAAGTTTGGCAGGTCTGCTGTATAGTGTTGTTGGGGAGTGTATAAGATTAAGAAAAAACATGTATATTTATAGAACTTTTGCTATTAATTCCTTTCAATTTCCTGCCTAAATTTTATTATAAAACTAGTAAATTAGTTTGAAGCACCACAGGCACCATAACACATTTTAAATATTTATATTAAATTTACAAAAATTTTAAAGGTAATGTTTTTAATATTGTTATTATAATTTATATTTTTATTCATGCATTAATTATTTAAATATCCTAAGGCTATCTTCCTGACCCTGTAGCTAATAGGAATAACTCATTACAGTATACATGCCTAACTGCCACATTAATAATACGCACTTATGGCATGCCTCACTATCAATAACTTTTATATTATTTACCATAAAAAAGTATGCAACCAATAGTTGTAAATTCATAAAATTACATTGTATATACATTGGTTTATATCTATATCCTATTAAGTTATATTATAGTATATCAAACTTTATTATAGATAAAACCTAATACCAATTCCACAGTACTTAATAATAATACAATTAAAGGTCCCAATGTTATTGGTACACATACTTAAAAACTAACCATGTCATGAAGTACTGAAAGACTAGTCTATTTGGTAGGATTTGTTTTATAAAACTTCTAGCAAAGGGGTTCCATACTTATAGCTTAAGCATTAAAAATAAAGCTATTTCTTAAAACCCAAACAATATAAAAATATCAGTTGAAGCTTAGCCTTAAGCATAAACTTATAAACTTTATCAAAAAATTATTTTATTACAATAAAAGAAAGTTTAAGTACTCTAATTATAAGTATGAAACATAATTTTAAATACTTATTTAATCAAAAATTAATTATTTATTTGTCATATAAATTTTTATATAAAAATTATAATTAGTTTAGTTTTATATTTATAATTATATTTAGTTTTAAATTTATTAAATTAATTATATCAATTTATTTAAATTTATTTTATTAAACATAATTGTAATAATAAGTTTGTTTTAATAATATTATGAAATTGCACCTCCCATTATTCTAAATGAATACAGTATGCTAGCCAATAAAAAAATAATTCATGATAAATAAATACTGTTTTTAAAAACTATTGATATATATCAATTTATATGTATTTAAATACTATGATAATGACAATTTATATATATTTGTTTGGTAGCCAGGGGTCATGTGCACCATACTTTCATACTTTTTCATAAAATATCATACTGTCATACTTTTATCATACTTTTTCAGCATATTCTTAGATATTTTCAATTTATCATACTTTTTCAGAATATATATATATTTAAAAAAATAAATACCCTTTTCTTAAAATATTTTAAACTTTTTATACATTTTTCAAAAATATATATTATATTTTTCAAAAATATTTAAAATCTTTTTATACATTTAAAAAATATATATATTATACATATTTATAAAAAATATAAAATTTTTTACTTTTTAATTTTTCCCTTTCTAATAAAAAAAATTAAACAAATATAACTACATACTACTACTACTACTACCATATTCATAGATACTATATATTTATACTTATATTCTGTAATTTTAGCTTAAATATAGTATTTAAAAATCATACTTTTTTAAGCCTATTTTTCATACTTTTTCATAATTGTGGAGCATGACCCCTGGTAGCTTATCATATACAAATTTTCTGTATTTTGGGAACAAACATTTCAGGTTTGAGGGGGTGGAAGTATATCCAAAATTTGTAATGTTTATGTGGATTTCAATTTTTTCAAATAATGAAAAAATTGTGAAAATTCCATATATATACCCTGAAGTCTGATAACTTCAGGGTAATTATTATTAATTACTGTTAACATCACAAATCATAAACTGAATAAAAATTTTTTTTAGATAAAATGTGTTATCACAATATTTACATATAAAAATGTTTTAATTGAAACTTACTTTTTTAAATATTGCAGGATAAGATGGATAGGATATATTTTTTGTAAATTAATTTATAGGCCTACAACACTTACATTTTACAACCTATAATTATATTAGGGGGATGGCAAGATTAAAAAACATTCGGAAGTAAAAACTTTTGGATTTTGGATTCAGATATTCTTTATTGTGAAGTAACAGCATTTATATATATTTTTTAATTGTTGGGAATGACCACTACTTTTAGGCTAGAGGATGAAAATAGATTTCTGTATTTTTAGGCTCCTCTCTGATTCTGTTTTAAATATCCCTTCAATTTATGACAATTAAATTTAAAGACTTTAAATGAAGTACTAATAGCATAATCTTTTTTTCTGTATCTTACTAATAATTTTTTATTAGTTTATTTATATATATGTACTGTATTTTAATAAGGAAAACATTAGTAAAAGCTAAATATTATTTATTTAATATTTTTACTTTACTCATTCATTTAATATTCTAAATATTACACAAAAGTATTGAATACTATATGCCCAAAAAGTTTGGAAAACAATTATTCCATCCAAAGTAATGTATAACTACAGCATTACTTCTATTATGGAAATTCTTTTTGTATATTTACATAAGAAAATGTCAAAAATGGTGGAAGTTTAACTTTTCTAAATATAAGTCTATTTCATATTTTTCAGCTGGTTTAATATAATTATAGATTCATACACACTTATTATTTAGTTATATGTAAAGTACATATATTAATGCAGTAGTAATATATATGTAAATGACGGATTATCTTACTTGATTAAATAGTAATTTCATAATGGCAGTCAGCTCCATATATGCAGAATTTTGAATAGGTTTGTAATACATTATACTAGGTGAACAATTTTTTAAAGTTAAGTATTATGTATAATAAAGTACGTACAGAGAAACATTGTAATAGGCTGTTATAGCTGGGTTTTATTTTTTTACATGTATATAATAGAATGTATATATGAAAAAAGATATTAACCATGATCTACATGAAGCATAATCACATATTTATGTACTCAGGCAGCCAATTGTTTATTAGCTTATGATTCAGAAAGAATAGCTAAACATTTTACAACAAAAATACCTAATTTATAACAATATAATTCAATTGAATATGTTGCTAATATGGGTTAAATGGTTCTATAAGAATTTATTTATTATTAATTAATTATCTTCTTAATAATTCCATGATGTGAACACCATTACATATGTTGTAATATTCTATAGAAATTGATTTGTTTGTGCAATATTTTAATGATGTTACATATATGTTCTTTATATTCCATTTCAAAAAGTTTACATCAGTACTCAAAATGAAATGTTTGAATTTTTGTGGTTGTTTTTCAAGTGATAAAATATTGAATATTGAAAGAGAAAAAATATTATTAAAAATGTACTTTTAGGCTATATTACTTTTTGAAATTTCTGATCAATTGTTACATAATTGTGCCCTATAATTTTTGGGTTACTTTAATTACTGACTAGATTTTATTAAAGTATATTTTTTTAAATACTTTTTTTAATGGCAGATGATGTATCCTTTAAACCATTGGTTCTACTATTATTTCTTCTCAGAATTATTTCTTATGATTGAGTGATCATCTCAATATATGTGATCCAATATATATATGTCTCATATTCAGATCTATTTATAACAGTTAACTATTTTGTTTCCATTTTTTATATTGTTCATATCATTGGTTTAGAATAACTTTCTTTAAAAGAGTGTATATTAAAACAATTTAGTTAACTTCAATAACCATCAACTGCTACAACAGATATGTTTTTAACATTTATGTTTTTAAACTCAAATTAATATATAATGGTGTAAGCATTAATTAAGACTTTATATTTTTAATATCATAAATATATATATTTAAATTTTTGTCTCTGAAAAATATTCAAACATTTTCAACCTATTGTTCTTAATAAACCACTATATTTAAAATGTAATGTATTCACATATATTAAAGTAAAATTTCATTAAAACATCCCCTTCAAATAACATACTAATTAATATGTTGATACTAATTTTTATGTCCTGGGAAAATTCCTTCATTAATGTATACATTAGTACAATTGGTTGTAGCATACTTTTATTCGTTCACACCACTATATTTCCTGCTTCTACAATGGATTATCACATTTTTAAATAGATTCGAAATCTGAGATAATGTAAAAAGCTTTATTGAACTCAACTTTTAAAATATATAAGAGTGAATAATGGGTGGATATTTGGAAAATTGTTTATATATACTGAGATACTGTACACATGAAATGTTCATGATAATTTACTTGTCTTTTGTTTACTTTTGTTATAATGCAATATACAATAACTAAACCATAATATTTTATCAGGTTTCTTTATGTTCATTATAATAACATTTTATTGCACTTAATTTTATATATTAATATCTTTATCAATTTTTATGGTTTAGTGATGAAGCGTATGCAGTTAGTAGGTGGATTCCACAATGGCTGAGTTGGCGTCCAACCTCTAATCTTCATCTATATGCTTCAGAGTCAAGACTCCTGTCACGTAAACAATTTTTTAATACTTGTCAGTTATTTTGATATTTGAAGTAGACTTAATCAATTTATGAGTATTTGGTCATTCTTCAAGCTTTTCCGTTATTTTTTAAAATTCGTGTATAAAATTATGAACAGGTATTACATATTATTGTTCGCCACTATTTTTCTAAAAACGTTAAAGTACATTATTAAAATTTTTATTACCGTTTTAAATATTAGCAAATTGAGTCGATGATACCTGGAGCTTAATTTGATATTATAATCACCTTAAATGTGTAATCCAAATTTGCAAAATAATGACATTTTATAATTTTCAAAATGACGTTTTCTCACTTATTGTACCTTTTTTAACAATTTGTGACAAATTTTTATATTTCAATAAAAAGTTTTATAATTTTTTTATTTGATTGTTTACGTTTATTACAAATTTTTATTTCTTATGTATCTTACACCTGAACATTGAGAGAAGTAATAATACTCCCGTTATATGTTTAGCAATATCTTTTTTATAGAAAATAGATCAATATAGCTTTATTCTGCTTTATTTTTATCAATTATATAGTGTCATGATTCCTCTCTGCCAATGAATTCGAATCACATGGAATTTCCCATTCTTATATTAGAGTATAACATCATCTTATAAATAAAATGAAGCTTTATTTCAATGTCTTTGTAAAACATTAAAATAGTTTTATACAAAAAATAATTACAATTATTGTTTATGCGACCACAAAGTTGTATTGGCCTGTTTGAATTATATTTGTATCAGTTCAAGATCAATTGTCATAAGTTCCAGCATGAATTTATTAAATTAAAAAATACTTTATAATCTGGTTACCCAATTTTCATTATAGTATTGTTGTATAATCCCCTTAACCGGCGATGAATAATATAATATACAACCGAGCACAAGTTAAAAATATGGTCAAAAATTATTTAGGACAATCGTTGATGTTGATTAAAATTTAACTTTATTTTATAAACAAGTATTATAAAAATATATTTGTTTTGATATAAACACTCAACTTTTGAATAAAAATATCATTTTTATTGTGAAATGTAAATCTATATTAGATTAGTTCGCAACATTATTGCGATTCTTCACACATTTCGTAAATGCAAAATGTTTCTTAATATTTAACAGCAATACTATAACTATAGAGAACAAACAATATTGTAATTTAGATAGAAAAAAACTTAACTGAAAGTCATCCACATAGACTTAGTATAGTCGCATGATGTCCATATTCCAGACAGGTTTAAAACTAGTTAATTGTTAAATTGGGTACAGGTGCACTAAGAAATAATGCTACTCTTCATGCACTCGTATGGTATGTATTAACTATTAATGACGTTTGATTTAATTATGCCAACTTTACTTTTTTTTAATATTGCGAGACACATCACCAACCACGATGTACTTTAATAAATACAATAAATACTTTGTTTTACTTATAATAAAGTGAATAACACTGCAGCATATTAAAAAGTGATTAATTTGTTTTTAATATATTATACTTATATTTTCTTGTTACATATTATATCCCATGTTTTATACGCATTCACTTATTGTTTCGACCTATTGCCATGCGTCCTTAAATTTATATATAAAGACATAATACTTTTATTTAAATCAGAAAACCAGCTGAAAATTTTTTTTATGAAGGGGGGGGGGTGTTATTTGCTATTACATATCATTCCATTTTTAAATATTTGTAAAGAATACTGGAAATATTTTTATTATAATACCGCTTTGAAATATTATACATTCACCGCTTTTTGTTGGTAATATATTATTTTCTTATTGGGATTTAAATATACCTTTTCTAACGTTCAACACATACAATTCAATTAAATATCTACTATTGGTTCCATTGAATCGAAGAATATAATATTATAATATTTCCATCCAGGTTTATTTCCCAATCAAATTATAATCCTACAATGCGTCACATCCCTTATGCTACAGGCCTCAAGTCGCACGTGGAGAACCTCTTTGTACCAGTTTTGGAGAATATGTGCCACCTTCGGACCATTATCGCGCGATCTCTCCAGCACCACAATCCCACAGTCTATGCCAACAGAATCCCCCTTGTGTTAGTCCACGGGATGGCAGCCGGATTGGGATTCTGGTGTAAAAATATCGATCAGTTGGCCGAGCACAGGGCAACCTATGCGATGGACGTGTTAGGCTTTGGCCGGAGTTCTCGGCCCGTGTTCCCCAGTGATCCGGACCAGGCGGAAACCCTGTTTAGGAACTCGCTGGAGGACTGGCGGCTTCATATGGGTTTGGACAAATTTGTTCTGGTTGGCCATAGTTTGGGAGGTTTTCTCTCCTACTCCTATGCCATCAACCATCCGAACAGGTTAGCACAGGCAGATTCATACTTTTTGTATTTATACCAGGCCACCACTAAGTATCTAGGAGGTAAGGAGTTGTTTCCAAGTGTCAAATTAAGGAGATAATTGATTTTTTTCTGGTTTTTTGATACGTAACGAGCGTCATTATAATATAATAAATTTTCATATTTTTAAATTCAGATTGTTATAAATTTGAATTTTGCTTTAAATTTGTAAATGTAGTCTTTTGTCAAATTTGTTTAAAAATTATATATTTGTTTTGGACATAAATATTAAATTATAAGGAATTGCGTCGTAGATGAATTAGTGTTTTATATTTTTTGAAACATTTTGATTATCGAGTTATTTTAAGGGAGTCCGCGACCGGGAAAAACATGGAAAAATGCTTAAGCCACTCGAAAAACTTGGAATTTGGCGAATTCAAGGAAAAACCCGGTAATTTAGCTATTTACTGAATGAAAAACGGGTATTGATCTTGATATTTTTTGGTAAGTACAGCCATTATGACTGTAAGGAATTAAGCAACCCTGGCTTGCTGAGCTGTCATTAGGTAGACCACCTTCGTTAGAAGCTGCTACTTCATTTTCGAGTGTCTGTAATATCGACGTTACTGCCAAAGAAAATTTGTTGAAAAAAGCAGATGTGGGTTTTCGTGCGATTGCTGTTTTGGAAGGACTGTCAAATGAACAACGAAATATATTTTTCAAGAATGCTAAACATTTTATGTGGCAATAGCAGAAAAGATTCTTGAAAGTCAACCCTAAAATACAATTTTTTTCGAGATGCTTCTTGTCTTTCACCTACTTTGTTGAAGAGTAAAACCTCTGTTACCCAAACACCTATACGTAGACTGCTTATAACTCTGGTAGAGAAAAGGCAAATAGCGCCAGAAACAGCGGACAAGTGTAAAGAAATATTCTTTGAAGTGTGCACAAATGAAACCATGAAAGAATGGTCTTATAAACAGTATTCAATGAAGGATGATCAATTGGATTAATTCTACTCAGAAATTATTGGTCAATCTGATGAATACAAGAAGCTTGTTGTTAAAATAACGTTACAGTGGAAATAGGATTTTCCGTTAATTATATAGCATGCTTGTGGAAAATTTGAAAGAAACTTCCCTCATTTCTGAGTGAATGGTTTATGAGTGTGAAGTCTTTCTCTGGTCCAATTCATGTCCAAATTACGCCCGTTTTGATGCAATCTGCTCGATCCGCTAGACTCAAGTATCGCACTGCTTTGGAAAGCAACCGTTCTACGGATGCAGCTGCAGCCTTAGAACAACAATGAAAGCGTAAGGCTAATGAACTTTCTTTAAACTGGCACAAACAGAAGCAGCTGATCAGCTTATTGTTCAGCAATGAGTGAAGTAGAAAGACATTGAGCTGAAAGAAAAAAATTGACATACTTTTCCGAATTTTACTCATAATTAATAGTTGGAATTTTACTTTTATGTTTTCTATGGTTTCTATGTAACTCAATCTCCTTATAATACATATTTATTTTATAAATATTAATTAATTGTTTTTTATAGATGTGTTTATTTTTTCCATTAATAAATATTTTAGGTCATTGTTTGTTTGAATTCGACTTAACAAACCAGTAAAATATTAAAAATTATAAACTGGGAAAATTACAAATATTAGCCTGGAAAAACCGGGAATTGGATTGTGATAATAGCGCGAACACCCTTTATTTACAGTACAGTACCTATTTTTATTAGTCAAATTAATCAGTTATATTCGGCACTTTCTTGTAATGTGGTTGTGTTACCCGCTCATATAGTCAATACAAATTTATAGTGAAAACTTTCTTTGTAGATATTTAATTATTTTGTTATAATATTATTGTCTATATATTTTTCAAATTTCTCAATATGGTTAAAGTTTTATCTGTACTTTTTTATTATGTACATGCATGTTATAATGTACACAATTAATTTATTATATTTAAAATGTATAATAATCGTTTTATGTTTATTTGTTTCACATCAAACATATTTACGATATCATTGTACTTCATAAACTATTATTTTAACATTTGTATGTTTTATTTTGTGTAATATTGATAAGCATATTCATTGAAAAGCAGATTGAAATAGAATTTATGAAATGAAGAAAATAGAATTTCCCCTGAAAAGTTACGGAAAATATTTATGCTCTTCTTGAAGTTGAAAAAGAAGAAATACTAACAAAGGTAGCACTTGAAGATGCTGCTACAAAAAAAATTTAATTCAACAATAAACTTTTAAATTCTGATATGTCTTGTTTCATACCTTTTAACTTTTTAACGGTGAATACTCTATGTATTTTATATGTAATTAGAACAATTTAAAGTACTTGAATTTTTTTAAAACATTTTATGCGGCCACCCTGGCTACTGCAACGCTAGCATTTATGAGTACATTTACTTAGACCGTTTTTATTGAGTATATTCTACACTACTTTATATGGCCTAAATATATTGTCAAAAATAACTAAAATTACAATAACAGCTACCGATTAAAAAGTTAGTAAAAGTTTTCTGTCATCTGATAAGAAAGTGTGTCGATTTCTCGTACGACATCAGCTGACTCTTCACTCGTGATATTGATTATTTGTAGTTGTGCATGTTGCATATCTGAGTGTGTCACTTATACCTATCGCATAAGTGGGTGTGTCTATCTGGTGTTATTTAAGGTCATCTAAGTTATTTAGGTGCTTGTGTACCTAATCGGAGGATTTCTCGTGTATCTTATTTTAGATTCGTGATACTCTGCTCAATGACGAAACTATTGTTCTGTTTTTTACTGTTTTAAATATCGCTGGAAATTCTTATAATATATATATTGACAAATTATTATGCTTTTGACAATTAGATATTTGTAATAATGATGAAATAATAACGTAACGTGTTTTATCATTTTAAAACTTTTTCATATTATATAAGCTTGGTTCATACATACAATACTAATAACACATGATATTCATCCTACCAAACACAACTGTGTTTTTGTTTCATCTATATAGCTCATATTATTTATTGTATGTTTATAATGATGTAATAAAAACATTCATAAGAACATTAAAAAAAATCATAGAACATTATTCGTATTATCAACTATTTAGAAAGTCGTTGTTTGTTAATTATAGAGTTTTTTTAATATTCACAATTTGACTTCTTAGGAGTTTTCGATCTTATTTGATCTTTTTAGTAGTAATGTATATTTGTTGTTTAATTGATTAGAAAAGTAATTATTTATGTAATATATTTTAAATGTTAATATTACACGTATGATGTAGCCTGTAGATTTATGTTTTACTTTGTGAAATGTTGCTGAATTAAAATTAACAATATTTTATATTTTTAGTAATGATAAACCAGCTATTTTTAATATCAATATAGATATTATCTCGTATATTTTCCAAGTAAATAAACATATAAATTAAGAGCCAAATACCTCAGGTTAATAAGTAGTTTTTCCTGTTGAAAACATGTTATGATATCCTCGTAACAATTAACACCTATCGAAATTATTTTGAATACATTATAATATCTTGTTATATTATTAAAATGTTTATTAATTTGGACCAAATATTATACATAGCTTATACTTATTTATTATATACTTTAGTTGTTTGTATAACCTTTCCTAATATGTATTATGAGAAAATATCAATAAATTTATATTTATCTAGGTTTTACAATATTCATATTTTATATTATTATAACTCTACATAATATAATATACAGTATAATAATATAATATAATTCAGTAATATTAAATATTTACATATATAATATAAATATATATAAAAATACCAACTAGTTTATTTAAATATTGTACCTTTTTAACGTTTAGTTAATTTCTAGTTTAAAGAACCTTCCAATGTGTATTATTCATTTAGTAATCACAAGTCTAATTGATATTAACGAAATAATCTGTGACAGTACACATTATTTCTACCGCATATAGAGTCTCACATCTCATCCTTGTGGACCCCTGGGGCTTCAACGAGAGTGCCTCTGCTCAGTTCTGGACAGGTAATCGTATCCTGAAAGCCTTGAGCTACCTCACCTACCCCTTCAACCCGCTGGCTCTGCTAAGGGCTGTCGGCCCGCTCGGTCCCATGCTTGTGCGCCGATTTCGTCAGGATCTTGGCCTCACCTTCAAGAGTGTGTCGGCAATAGAGGTGGGTTATTAGCGGAATATTACGTTCAGATTGTTTTCTGATATTTTATTTTTATACAAACGTTTCAGTCGTGTGATTTAAGTGTCAAATAGTAATTTAATAATTGGTATTTAGTCAATTTAGTTTGAATGAAAAGGAAAGCGATTAAAGTGTGAACTATTTCGTTACAAATTTTAGGCATGTGGTTTAAGTTATCTTTCAACTTTAAAAAACTAATTTAACTTGCGTCATATATCGACCGTCAGTTTATATTTATTTGTCCTTTACAATTTACTTTTTATTGTAAGATATGATCCTGTTGAAAACTCAAGGAAAGGGTGGTAAATTGTGGGGAGACAATATATTGAAGTAATTATATTATTTGAAGAGTATATTGTAATGTAAATAGAATAGTAGTCGACTTTTTTAATTAACTTAACATTAAACTTATTGTCATCCCGTTATCTTAATATGATTAATATTAATTAAATATATAAATATTGATAATAAGTAACTATTAATTTCAAAGTGTTGGTTAAAACTATATTTGTTTCATCTACTCCGTTAACAGGAAGAGTCGGAATGGATCCTGAAAGAACTGTCCAAGTCACCTTCAAGCGACGACCAAGGCTGTATTCTCGATTATATCTACCATTGTAATGCGCAGACACCAAGGTGAAATACACTCTATCATTGTTATTTCAATATTCTTTTTACATTATTTTTATTTTGCAAAAATAATCGTCGGTTTTTATTTATATTATCGTTTATATACTTACAACTGCGTAGTACATAATACGCACTTCATCAAGCAGTACAAATTAATGTGTTCTGTAAACAACAGTTCTAAGTTCTTCATTTAATACACTGATTTTTGAGACATGGTAAGTAACCAATTTTACACATAAATCATCATGACGTTCAAAGCATGTAGCAGTGTTGCCACAAGCTGCGATTCTAGTCTCTCAGCGATTTTGTCTTAATTTGTGCGATTCTGCGATTATTTATGG
>JAUZND010002231.1:0-65187 GCA_034780555.1 Coelogynopora nodosa
AGACTATTGTTAGACATCGTACTACAGGCAGTTATTCCTCCTTGGCCAGGTGTGACCACTCCTCAGACTGATTGGCTAATACATCGACATGCTACTTCTAATCCAGTGTGTTCATCCATGTTTATACACTCCCAGTTACCTGTGGCTGTGAGTACCAGGACTATCAAGAGGCATCTGCAAAAGGAATTTGGCCTGCGTGCATACCGCACTGCCAAAAAACCAAACTTATCAGTGAAGAATATCAAAGACCGCACCAGGTTCTGCAAGCAGCATGAAAATTGGACTGTTCAACAGTGGGAGAATGTGATGTTTTCTGACAAAACAAATATCAAACCGTTCTCCTCCAATTTCCCAACTGTTCATCGGCCTAAAGGACAGTGCTACAATCCAAGATACATGATACCCACTGTCAAACACTGTCCTTCCATCATGATTTGGGGAGCAATTTCATGCAAGGGTCATGGCCCTCTGTGGCTGGCACCTCCTGCATCAACCATAAATGCTGCTGTCTATCTCACCATCCTTCAAGTGAAGTTCCCAGACTGGTTTGTACAAACTGGTTGCCAAATACTACAACAGGATGGTGCGCCATGTCACACTGCTAAGATTGTGAAGAATTGGTGCAATGCCATCAATGTGGTACTTCTTCCAGACTGGTCTGGCAATTCTCCAGATTTAAATCCGATTGAAAATTGCTGGGATGTCCTTAAAGACTGAGTGGCTGAACTGAAACCCACTTCTAGATATGCTTTGTGCTACAAAATTAAATTTGCGTGGACTCAACACATCAGTTTGTTTAATTTGGTCCATTTAATGCCACAAAGGGTCAAGGCTGTCTTGAATGCTAAGGGTCATTACATTAAATATTAATTATTCCATGGACTGCTTAGGACTATTACAACATATTTACATCATGATATACGTTAGTGGTTGCATTTGTTTATGTCTTATAACTCTGTTAGATAAAATGTCCATTAAATTAGTCTTTGGTCTCAGACTTTTGGCCAGGACTGTATATATAATAAGTATACCTTTAACATTACATAAATTGTGTTTTGATTATTACATTTATTTTTTATTTATTTCATTTCATTATGTATATATCTTGTAAATTAGAAGGGTGTTTTCTTGTTATGATTAAACTTCTTCTTTATATATCTTGCATAGAAGAAAACTGCTATGGGACATCAGCTGGAATGTTTTAAGAAACTTACTGGGATGAAATCCCAATTTCTGAGTGTAATGTAAAAGAAACTGCATATAGGATTACATTTTTTTGTGTATTGAACATAATGTTTCCTTCTCATTGATTGGTATTGCTGGTGTGTGAACATAAGTATTAACTTGATCCACATGTCTTTAGTGTATCATATGGATGGATATGGATGCCCTCAGTTGCCCTAAATCACTGCAGTATTATTTTCCCAACCCAATACAGTTATTGTTGCTAACTTACATACAGAACAGTACTTAGTTGTTTTTAGGTAAAACAGACCATAGCATTAGAAGGGGGACAGGGTGTCAATCGACCTGCAATCATGCAAAAAAATGTTGAGAGACTGGTTGACACCCTGGAGGAAATAGGTAACAATAAACTTACACAGCTGAAAAAAACAAAACATATTTACTATTGAGATTACCAAAACAATGCACCATATTAAGGCAAAAGACAGTGAGCCAAGTAGGGGTGTCTCTAAAACTTAAGAGAGATGTTGTATGTTTAACTTTTCAGAGGTGTTGTTATGCATTTTAAAATGTTGGTACTATATAAGAAGTTACAATATAATTAAACAGTTAAATTATTATTTTAAGTCATGTTGTGTTCTATTTTGATCCAAATGCTTGGAAAAGAATTCTGTAATATTATTCCATGAATACCTCTATGACCATATTTTAGAATTACTAATTAGGATTTCTTCAATAAAACAATCAGATTTTTCTACTAAAAAGGTATTTCCGAATGTTTTGAAGATACTGAGGTTCACTTATTGATTAAATGAGGTGAATATTTAGAGGGGTTTCCTATTTTTATTCTGAAGTACAGGGCTCAAAATTTTCCATTAACTAATGGGTATCCATTAATGTTAAAAATATTTTATTGGGTCTTAAGATTTAAAAGAATATGAAATAAAATTGGGGGGAGGTGGGTATTTCCAAATTCTTGGTTAAATTCCAGATATGTCAAAACACAGCATTATTCAAATTATAGACAAGCCCAGGAAATCCCCTTTCCTAATATAAATTTCCTTTGCATTTAATGCTTTATTGATGAAAATTATCACATTCCATTTTTCTATTTACAGTGCCCTAATTTGATTGGAAATAGCCCCTTTTTCAGGGGCTGGACCCAGATGGGGCATTGTCCCAAAAACCCCGTGTTTTTCTGTTGATTAATTATGAGCATTTTTCGATTTTTTAAAATATATTACTTGTCTAATGTTTAATTTGAGATTCCACAAAAGATTCATTTAATTTAGATTTATTCTATTTATTCCTTCTATCTTTTATTCAATTTCTGTATCAAGAGAAAATATCAAGACACACGTTTTAAATGTGATTTGTATAGCTGTATTTAACTGTATTATATAAATTGTGGTAATTTATATATATATATATATAGTGTGGTACATAAGTAGTTGGCCCCACATCAAAATTATTTAAAAAAATATAAAGTGAAAGGTCGTTTATGATGTTAATACGTGCATACAGAGACAAAAGTGCATACTGAATACAAAAAAATTAAGCATACTTATTTACAGAAACTGAATTATATAAATAGAATAATCATAGAGTTGTTAGTGTAAGTGTTCAAAATGGTCACCAAACATCAATATATTCTTGGTAATAATTAACAACACTGTTACTTTATGACAAATTTCTGGAGAGATAGTTTTCCCTCAGTGATAATCTGTTTTAACTGTGGGATAGTTATTGGTTTACAACAGAAGACTTTGTCCTTGTGGATACTCTTAAAGAAAAAGTTTAGTGGCATTAGGTGGGGTGACCTGTCTGGTTGCTCAGTCCAGCAATTCACACACAAATTTCATAGTGTGGCAGTGCTCTGTCTTGTTGAAACATGAGTTTGTCAACACCAGGATGTCAGGGTACAATAGGCCTCAGCTTATCCTCGAGCATTGCCACCTGGAATTGACCATTCCATCAAAAAAGAATGGACCTATCAGACCTGAACTTGTAAGTTCTCCCCATACTGTCACACCAGGCAGATTAAGCTCACTTGTCAAAATTTCGTGAGGATTATGATTCGACCAATACATGCCATTGTGATAATAAACTTGTCTATTAATTTTGAACATGACCTTGTCTGACCAGATAATTTTGTCTAAAATTGTAGGATCAATGTTATGAAAAGATGAAAATTCCTCACAAAATTATAAGCTTCATTTGTGATGGACAATAGGGTTTCTACCCAATTTCCTGCATAATATATACAAGTGAATGGTGAACTAAATTCCTAGTTCATCTGAGGCTCAACATTGAGATTTTTTGGAGTATGAATGTATGTGGTGGCAACTAAGTTCAAATTCTCATTAGTTCTCACGATTTTAGGAGGACATATTTTTGGGACATCAACAACAGAGTCTAATGTTTCAAATTTGGCAATTAAGGCTTGCCTTGTACTGTTAGTAGGAGGTGGAGTTTCAAATTTAGTTGCAAAATTATCACTTGTTTTTAAAACTCTTGGTGACATAGTAAGTTTTAATGAGAGAAACTCGTTTGTTTAACATTAACTGACGTCCGGTATTCTTTATTCACTGTTCTAAAACAACTAATGAAAAACACAATGCAAGAAAAAGAAAAAGTGCAGAAATTGTTATAAATTAACTGTACCATTTTTCTTAACTAAAAATCTTTTTTAAACACACCATAGCTAATAGGTCTACTTGTATTAAATGGAACAATTTAGTTAGTGCTCCAGTTTAAACAGCAACACATAATATTGGTGGACTTTTTCTAATAACGAAATTTATTTCGCAGAGTTAGACAATACTATTATTTATGTTACTGAGAAGATCATAAAATGTTAAAGTTACCCTTGTATTAATTACAATGGATGAGTTTTGGGCAAATTTTAACTTTACATTTCTTATGTCTGACAGTTCAGTTGATAACTATGGAACCAAGAATATAAACCACAATCAAAAGTAGACATCTTATGGTAAATGATGTAAGAGAGCAGAGTGATCCACTTGTTCGGATTACTGTAATAAAATGTTATGTGCCAATAATTGGGAACACTTGTGGAACTAGCATGCTTCATTTAAATATTTATTTTCATTGTTCAATTTGTTATCATAAGATGTTACATCTTAGTAGTACTACCTACAGGATATGATCATCCCCTTCATTCAACTAACACCAGCTCTGCATGTTATAATGGATGATGCTATTTATTATTTTTAATTTTTTATGGGAGTTGATGTTAATAATACCTAACAAAATCATTTATGATAATTTAGATATTTTGTGTACTCAGTATGCTATTTTTGAACAGTATACTCAACTAACTATTCTTGTCATTATAATTTATTCTTAGGTAAAATTTAAGATGGTTATATTTATTAATCATATTTTCCTTTTTGAAAATTCCAATTGTGAACTGTCTACACACCGTTTTTACCTTAACTCTAATACAGTAGAGTTTAAACTTCATTCTCATGCATCTAATACAAAAAAACTATGTATTATACTTTTAATAACATATTCGATTTCAGCAATGTAGATAGTTTATCTAAATTTATTACTTCATTTCTTGTATCAAATGAAATTTTTATAATAACCATTATCATACACTTTGGTTATATCTTAAATTTTTGTAACACTACTAGTAAGTCACTTAATTTAACATAAAAATTCCAAATAATTGTACAAATGTAATGCTTTTTATCGTTTGTATTAAACAAAATGTGTTTTTTTTAAATAGTAGATGTTATGATAGATGTTTCATAAACCTTTTAAACCACAATAATTTGTCCAAGTCCACAGCTCTATAACTGGTAGTTTTAACTTATTTGATGTAGTCATCTCTGGTTAATAATTTTGCTTTTTAATCTATGTTTTTATATGTTCATAATAATAATTTTATATCCAAAGTTATTTTTAGATTACACGCCTATTTAGATTCAGAGAATAATCTGTTTAAGTTTTTATATAATTGTACCAGTATATTATATTAACTTTAGATACTATTCTTTCTAGTGTCTAACGTGTGTTGTTTTATACTCACAAAAGCAAGTCACATCATTATATTATTTGGTCTCAACTGTACTCATATTAAAGATTAATCCCTTGAAATCTAAATGTATCAATTAAAATCCTGATTCACTATTTTACATTAATTACACTGATAATATTATTAGCAATGAACAAATAATTTTTTCTGTATTTGTAGTATAATCACATTATTTTATTTGTGTTTTTACTTTATATGATTGCAATTAATTTCCATAAACTTTCTATCACATTATAATACAATATGTTTATATAATACTGAGTAAGCGACCTTTACAATATCCACATTATATTTTTTAATTAAATATATTATTCTACATTTTAAACATATATTCTGTGGTGTTGTTTGCTGATTAATGGGCTCTGATTAAAATGTGATTTAAATTTGTGGGTAGGCAATGCTTGACATCTTACATAAACATATATCACAATGCATATTATGTATTATTGCAATCATTGTGTTAAAAGGTGTTATTAAATAGATCCTTACATTAGTTATTATCACAATTTAATTCCAACTATCATTTATTTGTGAGGAAAACGTGATGACACCTGGTACATCTGAAAACTTTAAATACATTAGTTTGTAAAGATTACATAGTTTTAAATATATATTTTGGACAAATATTATATTTATTAAATGTACCTTTCAATATATATATATTAGATAATATTGGGTAGTGATGATTCATAGTGAAGGTATAAACCATTCATTAAAAATATAGCTATTCAACCAAAGACTGACTAAAACTGGATATATGCTTGTCAATGCTATGACCAAATATCAGTTTTTAATGATTATGTATAATATATGGTTTCTTGTCATTCTCATACTTATTTATTGATAACATTTAATTGTACATTAAATAATTTATTATGGGAAAATAAAAGCACGATTCTTCTTATGTTAAAAATATCAAGTAGGACACTACTTTGACTCTTTGCTATGCATTCTGCATTGTTAGTGGTAATTTATTCATGTTGAAGTATTTCATTCTTATTATTATTGTACTGTCTATTGTTTGTTTATACAACTTTTTATACTACCTTTCAGGTTTCTGTCCTTCAAACAGTCGATACTTGCCATGATGACATGATTGTGAGTAATTGATTACCAATAATATTGTTTTTTTATAATTAAATAGATAATAATTCTACATTAAAAAATATTATTTTAAAGTGTTTCTGATATACAACTGATACCAGTAAATACCTATATATGTGCAATAATATTTTTTTAAATCTAAATGCATATAATATGCTTTTTCATTTTTTCTAGCATGATGCTCAAATGGACTACTATGGTACTCTAATGGCAACATGCTCTTCAGATGAATCAGTCAAAATATTCGATGTTCGCAACAAAAAACAAGTGCTGATAGCAGATCTCAAAGAGTATGTGACAGTTTTGACATTTTGTGTGCCCTTTCATTTTACTTATATTTATAAGTTTTTGTAACAAGATACTAACGACCTTATATAGAAAATAGTCATGAAAGCCTCAACCAAAATTTCTAGAAATATAATAGGAACAATCATTATCATATGATGACAGTTGCTTAGAATGGTGTAAATCTATGCTGTAAAGAAAATTGGATAAAATTGCTGAGTTTGTTCTTTCTTTTCTTATTATCTTGTGTGGCATAAAACTCTGTCCAAAATCATTTTCCAGTTGTAACCTTGGTGTAGGTAAGTATACCATATGCTAGAATGAGTTCGTGGCTATTAGCCTCCAAGACTTTTAGAATAAAAATATATATTTGCTTTTTTCAGTCGTGTAATGACACGAATTTTGTACTTTGGAAAATGTATATTTAGTTAAATAGTCATTGGTAAAGTAAATAACAGTCACTATATTTCTAAAATAATGTTATTTTGCTAGCGACACTAAATATAATTTGCGGTTTCAATTCTTGCGATACTAAATATTTATATTTTCAATTACATTTATTTTTACATTTTGTGAATTTTTTTCAGAAATGTAGCTTGTAATGTTTTATTATATTTATATCAATTATTTTAATTATTATTATAATAAAAACTTTCCTTTTTAAAAATTGAAATAAAATTTATTGAAGTATGTTAAAAATATCAATAAAAATAAATGTTTTATAAAGTTTTTGGTTATTTTTCTGTTATACTACTTTCAAAGTAGTATTGATATTATTTTAATATTTAACCAATATTCCTAAAAAGTAACAAACCTCTCCATAGTTGTATCCTACTTCTATTTGGTCAGACATCAGGGTCCTGTTTGGCAGCTTGCTTGGTCCCATCCAATGTACGGCAGTTTGTTAGCCTCCTGTGGCTATGACAAAAAGGTGATCCTTTGGAGGGAGACTGGGGGACAGTGGGGCAAACTTTATGAATACGCAAATCACGAGAGTTCAGGTAGCTATTACCTTCACAATATAAATTTGTTGTCCTTTTATATATTAAATAATATATTTAAAAAAAATTAATGACTAGTGAGCGGCATCATTGCCGTGTATTTTTTAGTTTGTATGCTTATAAATTTCCGTTTTCTGTTCAGTAGGTTTTTATATAGAGCAGGTTCGCTCTTCCGTTAATCGTCCTTACGATTCTATTTTACGACTGAGATTATTCGATACATAAATTTATATAATCTTATTTATGCTATGGATAATTATTCATGACGGGAGATAAGAGTCTAAAATTACGCCGCTTTAATTTTTAGATGTTTTACATTTTGTTACGTTATATTAGTTTATTTATAAATATTAACTAAATTATTTTATAATTGTGTGCCTATGAAGTTTCACATTATATTACGTATTCCTGCAAAATTTGCATTAAAGGTTATCTAATAATCGTTCTTTTGTATCACGGATGACATTTATTAATATTTACTTTTGTGTAATTCAGTATAATCTGTGTTAATACTCCCATTTTATTTGTTTCGCGACAATCCCTATTCTATAGTTTCACTGTCAATCACCTTGACTGTTATATAATTTATAACGTTTCAATCGTAATCGTTTTATTGTTGTTGTAGTTTCAGTTCAGTCTTATTCTTTCTCTTGGTGTGCTTAAATTAAAGGTTACGAACGATCCTCCGTTTCATATATCATTACCTCAAAATTATTTTTAACTTATAATTTGACACAAATTTAGACATTGGGTTAAATTTCACTTTTACTCATATTAATGATTGGGCCTTGCCTTTTTAATAACATAATTAGTGTCGCATATAGAACTCGTGAAAATATTGTTACTTTTTGCCAATCTAAATTTATCTTTGAAATATTGTCTAAATGTTATATTTTGCATTATTAGGGTTTCAATATTTTGAAAATATCTGGTCTTTAAAACCTGGTTTTAAAGAAACTAGAAACTCCCATTATTTAATCGATTACTTTATGAACTCTTAGAACGCTTTCCAAATTGAAAAAAGCCAGTTCAATAAAAAGGTATAATGTAATAAAAATACTGTATTATATGATGTATTGATAGCACTGAGATTTTTTTAGCTGTAATAAGAGTAATTTTTCTAATTAGTCTAAATATTATGATAAACTAACAATAGGGTGGCAGTGGTCATTTGTATCTCACAATAGATAACAATTCCAGAGGCTGAAAGTAATATTGTTGCCTACTTTTAAATTAAAATGGAGAAAAGAACTCGTTTAATTTAACAACTCATCATGGGCTGTACCCACAAGTTCCCCGTCAGGGTATTCTACTACAACACGCCATTAGGTCACGCTCCCCTAACGGCCATATATATATTAATCTACTATATCATATGTAATAAATATAAATAAATTCCTTTTAGCACATACGTTATATGAAATTTATATGTGAGATGCTAACATTTTAACGTTATATAATATGGAAAATAATTAAATCATGGTAGTTAATAATACTGACAAATCAAATAACTAATGTAAATCAATAATATAGTCTAAATTAGTAGAATTATTTTACAAAATAATTGCGTCTTTTATTCATTCCCGTTGGATGTAAGGTCTTCAATCGGGCCATATATACAGCTCCGGCCATTAGTATCCGGACAGTAAGAATTATTATTTTTTTTCTGTTATTTTTATTATTTTATAATTTTTATTGTTTACAAGTTTTAGAGTTTCCTAAAATAGATCGCTTGTAAACAATAAAAATTATAAAATAATAAAAATAACAGAAATTTTTTTTCTTTTCTTACTGTCCGGATACTAATGGCCGGAGCTGTAAGTCTTTATAACATAGTCGGTCATCAATACTCCAGTCCTTTTTAGTATTAAGGATGGTAATTGTATATCCAGTATGATTTCTTTGTCTAATATCACTACGATGGCCCAATAATCTATCTGCCATTGATCTCCCAGTTTGTCCTATATTAACTTCTTTGCAATCGTTGCATGTAATTGAGTAAATGAAGTTTGTTGTACTCCAATTATCTCCATATTTAATATTAACAGACTTTCCTGTTCTTTTATTAGTAAAACTTTTGTTTTCTGTAAATATTTCACATGCTTTACATCTTGGCCGATGCATTTATGATTACGTATAGCTGGGTTATTTGTTTTATTACTTTTAGAATAAAATTGAGTATGTATGAGTTTTGATCTAAGATTTTTACCTTATTTTAGTTTATATGCTACCATTGGTGGCTCTGGAAAGATATTTTTAGCTTCGTTATTTTCAATAATGTTGTAATAGTTGTTACTTATAATATTTGATAAAGGTGTACTTTTAGGATGATGTGACGGCGCAAAGAATTATCCAGGTTTGCGCAAGGTTTATCATGTAATTGTTCACTTCTTTTTGTACCGATGGGATTGTTGGCTGTTTTTTCTATCAAATGTTTCGGATAATCACGAGAAGGAAAATAAAAATTTTATTCTAAAAGTCGACTTAAGCTAGTTTGTTCCGAACAATCAGATTTTTACAAACGACTTTTAGAATTTACATTTTATTTTGCTTCTCGTGATTATCCGAAACATTTGATAAAAAAAGCAGCCAACAATGGCATCGGTATTACCATATAGAAAGGTTTAAAGCTCACTTCAATAATATAATTTTTTTATTCTATTAGCCCTCGATGAAACCACTTTTTTACGGGGGGTTTGATCGTTTGCATCTTTTATTGTATCACCTTCTTGTCAGATAAAACTATAAATCTCACTTGGTTAAAGTGCAGAACCTTACATTTTGTTCTTATGCATTGATATCAAAAAATCTATTGCAATTAGTTTTTGAAATGTGACCCGCTTGTGTCTGATTCCAGTGAACAGTGTCTGCTGGGCGCCACATGAGTTCGGTCTGATGTTGGCTTGTGGCAGCTCCGATGGCAGTGTCTCGGTTCTCACTTGTCAGGGGGACGGCACCTGGGAGAACAAGAAGATCCGAGATGCGCACACGGTGGGATGTAGTGTAGTCGCTGTCTCTATCAACTCAATAATTGTTCTAATTGGCTAATTATTATAATGAGTTGTTGAGTTTTGTTTTCAACTTTGTTTCCATTCACTTGTTGTGTTGAATTTTTTCAATTGTTGTTTTTGTAACAGAGTCTACCTGTCCTTAAAAGATGGAGAACCCGGAAGGAAAGGGGTCGCTCGATAAAAAACCAAAGAGAGATTAGCTGTATCCATAAGATGTAGCAGGACATTGTCGATTGATTGAATAATTAGTTAGTGCCGTTAAATTGGGATTTTATTGCCATCAAAAGAGGTGCAGTTTTATTATGTTTACAATTGGTACAATATTTTCTTTACTAATACAATAGCCATATTGATATTCCTTCGATGGATTGATGCTATCCTTCTGTACTAAATATAACATGGCTATATGATCTATGAAACCCAAGTTTGACATGCATAATTGTTTGTTTATTACGTTGCTGCAATTTGTTATGCATCTCTTGGTAGTGTACTTAGAGCAGCAGGAGAACAGTAGGGCGATATTTCTTGTATACATGTACATTATAGGCTATATTAATTATGAAACAACATGAGTTTGTATAACGATTAATAAACATATATACAGGATAATTTTATATATATATTTGTAATCAATAATTATTGATTTACCCTCGATAATTTACCTCGATATTTACCTTTATTCGATAAACTATAATTAGTGAATTATAGCCAATTTTTATTAAGTTGATTTTACATATAAGAGATGAGGGAAGCCGGACTATTTAATTGATGATTTCTGAACTAATGTTGTATTTTTTATTTTAATGGGGTGATGAAATTGAAGATTTTGAAAAGCTTTGGGAAATGTTTGGTACTATTTTGTTGAGAATTGTTTTATTTTGTAATACATTGTATATCTAAATAAATATTTTTTGAATCATTGATTATATAATTTCTATAAACATTTATTTTTAATCACTACATGTTTTCATACATTAATACATTTTTTAATACGTACGCTTTTAAACGTAGTTTTGAAATTCAACTTTCAAAATAACATATTACATTTGCTTATATTCACTCTAGTATGCATAAACCACAGCAAACATCATAATTTCAATCGTTGCTCAATATTACCCAGATTTTTTGTACAATAATTAGTATGGTCAGCACTTGGAACCATTTTTATAGCCTTGGTTTTACAATTTATGTTTTTTTAAACTTTATTTTATGCGGACTGCTTTTACAATACAATTACATATTTACATTAACTTCAATCAAATTTAGAATGATTTTGCTACATATTTATCATTTTTCATAATAAGCATCAAAAAATTACTTTTGTCACCATCCAGATTTTTTTTCATCGAATTTTATATCATGAAAATTGTGTATAAAATATGGGAAAAACCTAAATCAATAGGTAAGCCTACCTAGTTGTAGTACCATTCACACATCCTCGATTCCCATTTAATTTCATTAAATTAATTTTATTTGTATAAGTAAAACTGTTCCATTTGTAATGAGGGGTTTAATCTCGTCCAATTCTAGGTATATATAAATATACAGTCACGGTTCCTACCACATCTGATAAAGTTGTTGGGAGTTCCTCAAAATTTTGGAAAATTCATGAATCTGTTTGATGTTTTATCTTTTTTTTATTTGCGAAATTATAATATTTTGTCGTGTTAGTAATCAAAAGTGGGACGTTTTATTGATTCTTTGTCCAAATTGAAACCATTAATATTTCAGATCGGAGTGAACGCAGTAAGTTGGTCCCCGGCTGTCAATACAGACGCTCTTCTTAATCCCTCGTCAAACCAACAGAAGATTATCAAAAGACTCGTTTCTGGTGGTTGTGATTCTCTAGTTAAAATTTGGATGTGAGTTTGTACACACTTTGTAAACTATATTTTAAGTCTGTTATATAAAATATATACATCATATTATATTACGTACATATATATATAACATAGTTTATGTGTTATATTAAAATTGATAAAAACAAATTTTTAAACAATTTTATTAAAATTAAACAAAGCATAATATACCACCGGCCTTTTAATATGTAGGCTATTATTTTATTATTCTAAGTTATTCTGTCGGAGAGCATTAGTATATTATAATGTTAATATTACTTTTAATTTGTAAGTAGTAGAATTTCAGTAAACGAAATAGTTGTTTTACATACTAAATTTCAACCGCTCAACTATTGCCATAGTGTTTGGGTGTTACCGCGATTGTATTAGAGTCAGTACCATATTATATTAGTACGTATTGCTTACGTGTTTATCAGGTCTATTTGGCATTGGCCTTGTTGCTACGGGTGATAGTCGTGTCTATAGAACAGACGCAAAACAAACAGATTTTAGATTAGGCGACACCCCCGCCTCGACATACCCTTTCTGGAGCGATGCCTGTCTCCCTTCTTTCTGTGTATGTATGCAGCTTAGCAACTGTTTCCAGGCTGCCTTGGTTCATCTCAGGCCACATCTTTTTTCTACGAGGAAGGAAGGTTAAAACCCATCGTCGTTAGACTGTTACAGAGAGAGAGTAAGACAACTCTGTTTGCTCGTCGTCTCATCTCTCTCTCTCACTACTGCAGTCTAAAGTGCTGACCTTTGCCTACGTTTTGTATATATACTGCACACAGAGAGATGTGTGCACAACCTTCCCTAAGGGTAAACTTACCTGACATTCGCCACCCATCTCGAAAATCATCAAAGGGAGGGGGAAAAATAGCTCCAGATCCAGGTCTTTCTTTGGTCTGATATTCGTTGTTAGTTTTAATTGTTGGTATGCACTTTTAATAGTGTCATAGTCTAACATTCTAGTTTATCTTGTTTTAATCATTGCGTACTATGTTGAGTTGACGTTAATTATTTATCAGTCAAAAATCCAGTTCAGTGCAAATTCGATATTTAATAATAATTATATTCAACGTAAATAGGAAAATATTGTATCCAGAAAGGGGGACAAATTAATGTTTCGGAGCTTCTTTGGGGTTGGTGTCATCGTAATCAACTATTGTGCACAGAACATTAAACAGTGTTTATAATGATACTTCATTTTATTATTTCATTATGTGTTATGTCCTTTTGAGTCTTTTACTATCATGCATATCTACATTCTTGGAATAAATTTCACACTAAATATAGGTATTTAGATGCACGAGTACCGGAAGTTTGTGGAACGTTAACTTATCTTGTGACGCTGGATTTGCACTTTGCAACTAAAATTATGTATCGACCATATTTCTTGTATTTTTAATTATTTACTTAGGTCCTATTTGTGATAGTTTAATTTTATTTTGGTTGAAATAGTTTGCCATAATGAAATTATTTATCCGGACGTGAAAGTTTACGAACCTGTATATTTTATCACAAGTTACTGTTTTATTTCCTAATTTTAATATCATAACCATGTTGATCAGTTTTGATTTATTTTGACTAATTTCCATTTTACATAATGTATATTTTTTTAAACAATTTTGTTGTACGTAATAAAATTGACATATTTTATTGTTAGCAACAAATATTCTCCAATTTTGTCCCCAAGAAATGCATTTGTAAATGTTTTAACGCAAGTTTGGTTAATGGAAGATTCTAGAAAGTATAATTAATTAGACGTGTTATCCAATATTTCCTTTTTATTATGCCCCGTCATTTATCCATATTGTTCACTTTATAATAATTTGTTTCAAGATTCTTTTTATATTAAAAAATATCTTATAACCAACGTAAATCAACTGCTGCTATGTACAATTAACAACCCATTACAGTGGTTTCGCACTGAACAAAAAACTTCATTTAGTTTTGATCAGTAATCCACTCAACAACACACTGCCCCTACTAACTCTAGATAGTTATAACCTTTTCGCTTCACCGAATACTTACCGAAAAGCAGAAGAAGAAAAAGAAGTAGAAAGCTCAGCTCGGACCTCAAACAAGCTCGGACACCGAATTAAGTAACTGGTCACCGGATTATTGAACAAGTAGATAATTTGGTGCACAAACAAACACCACTCAAGGCAGGCAATCAGTCTGTCGATCACTGAGCCAGAAGACTACGCAACTTGGCGCTTCTCTGCGTGCACGTGATTTCTTGATGACGCAATGTTCATGGTTGTGTGTTCTGTGTGATTCACGTGGTCGGGTGTGAGAGAGAGAGAGAGAGAGAGAGAGAGGCATAGCAGCTGCAGCACGGCCTTGTCCGGTCAAATGGTTGCGCCACACTCTCCACGCTCGGTTCATAGGGAGGTGACTGGGGGACATGAACTGTCTGTCTGTCTATCTTTTTCTCTCTCGCTCTTGCGGGATAATTGTACAGTCATCCTCGCCATTGCGTTGTCCGTATTCCGTTGTTCCGAGTTGTCTTCTTGTCTCGATCGATGTATTAACTGAATATTGACTACTTGATTCATGTTGAAATTAAGATAAAAGATATCGCGCTCAATTTTTCCACATTTTTAATCATTAATTAATAGTTAGAAAATGAGTTGATATAATATTTTTATATCGTTCGTTTGAAAATTGTATCTTTATTTATGACATTTAATGTTTTATTATCTTTATGCTGTAAAAAAATTCAATCAATCAAAACTACTTTATAAAACTATATATTATTTTTGTTTATTTTTTTTTCGATAAATACTATGTTGTTTTGTAAAGTAATATAGATGAATCTTAACATTATTTTTGTTTGAATTACTTGCAATAACATTACAGGTAATAATTTGAAACATAGACATATGATCTAAAAATAACGTTCCTTCTTTGTTGAGTACAAATAAAATATAAGTTGCACGTATATATATTATAAAAATAACATATTTATTCTTTATACCTTGTTCAACATTTTTATTTTTGTACTTAAAATCCTAAAGATAAAAATGTAATTATAGATATTGTATAATATAAATTTTACGCTTGTTGTATTATGTATAGTATTTATTATCAAGATTTTATATAACGTATTGTTAATGCCTTTGTTGTCATTTCGTATTTTCAAATATTATTTACAAAAGCTGGATCTGTATTCATTACATAACGCTTTTCAGTTGTAGCTATAGTTTTTAACTTATGGACTATCAGAAAGTAACATGTTTTTATATAAAGTTTCCTCTTTTAATGCCCTATCATAAACTTTTTAAGCAGAGTATTTTCTAGTTGAATAGACACTTTGTTAGAGGAATGAAAGGTATCTTCTATTAAAATATCTACAGATACATATGTGTAGTTAGTGGCTATGCAGTGACTATTTTGTTTCAAGCGCTCTTGTCAATTGATAAAATTGATAAATTAAATTGATTGGTGTCATCTATGTGACATCTATTTATTTGTCATGCTTACAATTATCGTTTCATTCAGTTATTTAAATGGTTTAATATCTATCAAAATAACGAATATT
Source organism: Coelogynopora nodosa (assembly GCA_034780555.1). Taxonomy (NCBI): domain Eukaryota; kingdom Metazoa; phylum Platyhelminthes; order Proseriata; family Coelogynoporidae; genus Coelogynopora; species Coelogynopora nodosa. Next base: position 16,041 of record JAUZND010002231.1, read on the forward strand.
ATTATAACTTTTCGTATGTAATTGTTGATGTTCATTATAAAAATATAATATAAAATTGAATACATGGGTTAATAATGAATCATTGATAAATAATACATAACTATTTATACATCGCAAATTAAATTTTTAATGTTGTATTTTTGGTAATAGTGTTTTAAAATATTTCAAGTTTCATTTAAATTTAAATATCTAAGAAATATATAACGTTTTATAATACAATAACAACATTATTTATTTAATTGTATTTTAATCAACTGATAGTATACCTTTATTTACCATCCTTCTAGTATTATTATAATTTAAAATTATAAAGTTTAAGGGCAATAAGATTGTCCATAAAGCAAATATCAGGGGAGCAATTGTACAGGCTTAATAGGATACATGCATTGTTAAAGGGGTTGTTAAACCTACATACTATTTAATTATTCAAGAGTTTATATTTGATTAAATGCGGGGGTTATTTTTATGTGTTATGGGACGTTTTGTCCGTTTCAATTATTTAGAAAAGGAATCTATAAATAAGAGATTAATTAAATTTACAGAAGAAATTAAGTTTGTTAACCTTAGTAGCATTGCGAGATTTTTCTATTTTAAACTAATTTAATCTTCACTAATGTTACTTGAATTCTCCTCCTCCCTTCCCTTAATAATTTTTACTCACCAGCCTACGTTGTGTAATATTGTATATGGATAATAAAAAAGGCGGGGTAAATAAATCTCTTCGAAAGAAGTGGGAATGTGAAAATTAGATCGATGCTTCAAGATTCTATGTTTTTAGAGTTTGGCTTTGCTTGCCTGATCACATGTTCGCGCACTAATTGAGTTATTTTTAGTATATCCTTTTGACGTAGTCATGATTTCCCTCCTACGTTGATTCCAAATGTATAATATTGCATAATTTTCTATTTTTGGATGGAAGTGTTAAATATTATAAACATCAATGTTGTAAATATATTTATTATACATTCAATGTTTGAGTTGTTTGTTACATGTTTTAATCCTATATGTTTTTACATAATATATTTTATACTAATTATATGATATATCTATATATATAATTAGAAAATTATATAAATAATTAGGGACTTAGATTCTAGTAGAATAAAAAAGATCAGATTTTCCTCCTTACATAGATTCCAATATAATTTAGATACCATAAAGTGGCGCGCGATAACTTCGCAATGTATTTGAACGTTGTCGAGGCGTTAATTAAGATATGGATATTTTTACTATCTAAAATTAACATTATGAATCTATTTAAACTAAATTTAAGCCATGTTTTCCTACTTATGAAATCATCCAGTCAGCATTTATATTATTATAGTAACTTCGAATTACTTTCTATATAGGTTAACTTCGCCTCTCGTTATTAAACTGTGTACAATATATAATGCAGCGAAGGAGCATTTTAAAACTATACAGAACAGGCTCTGGTCCCAAATGTATGGTTAGAAAACCTACCCTATTCAGACCTTCTTTTTCATTCACAACTGTTCTCCATCCGTTGAATCCAAAAGAAGTGTTTAAAGAAACTTTATCGGACTAGAGAAATACTTGGCTAAATGTACTACCGAAACAAAACTAAAGATCAAAAGAGGTACCCAATTCAATATTGGCTTGATGGTACTTTGATTTATTGTGTATTTATCAATTAAATATATTTACTTACTTGTTGTATCAATGTAGATCTTGGGATAAATGGACTATTTTTTGTTTTTATAACATATTTCCAGTATATTTATTTTAAAATACAGGATGTTTATTTATATTATGTCAGTCGACAAGACTGAGTAATTAAAAACGTGAATGTAGCATGTGCGTTGCTAAATGTGTATAACCGGATGTAATTTAGGAGAGAGTCCTGTTTGTATGGTAATCTGTTAAGTAGAGTCACGATGGACTCCTGTTATCACTGTCCGGTACCACCAAGAGAGATGATAGAGTGACTTTCACCTGCGGGTTACTCTCGCTCTGTGCGGGTGGGTGTGGTCGTCTGTCCAGTCAACGGATTTTGATGATGTAATACGAACTGGCTGGAAGAGATGAGGAGGATGGGGGGTTGTCCGAACGCCAAGTTCAGTGGAAGTTCAAGGTGGCGAGTCATCTTCCATCGTTCCCTTACTTGCGTCATCAGTGCCTTCTCCTCACCGGTCCATGACCTTTACCTTTTCGGTTGCTTCCTTTGCTCGACATATTATGATGACAACGTCTGTGTCGGGGTGATGTTATTTATTGATTACAAACAGTTGTGCGCAAGGTGTGTTTAAATTTTTTGTCAGTATAATTTTGAGAAGAAAAATGTTGCGAATTTTTTCCTTGTTTGAAAATAGGTGAACATTTAGTTTCCGATTCAGTATTTTGAATTATTGATTTTAATATATTGTTATATAATTAATTAAAGAAACGTTGTTTAATATTCCTCTGATGATGCGATTTTTATATTTATTTTTAAATATTAAGATTATTTGAAATGTTTTATTTATTGTGTTTTAAGGAATACCTATATATATTATCTTGCTCGTATAATAATTTCGAATCAAACTGTTTATTAAAAAATATTTAGTTAGAATCGGGTTTGATTTTAAATCTACTTTTGTAAAATGTACTATAATTAAAATAAGTCAAATAAATGTATAAGCATATATATGTAAATCTCATTTTGCTACACCTTATTTAAATAGTTTTTTAAACCAAGAAGAAAATATCTCCTTATTGTTAACAAGCATTTTTAGACTGACTGTGGTTTTAGTTGAACCGTAATCCTTGAATGAGTGGAAAAAATCGTCAACATAGCATCTTGCTCCTTCAAAATTTAGTTACTATTTATTTTGCAGTGATCAGTGTATTTATTTTAAATGTTTAATTTTTCGATGTACAATATAAAAAAAACTAGAGAAACAAAAAAGATAATTTGTGATTAATTAAGCTGAAACAATATTATTTTGTATTTTCATTGATGTTCTCAACATTGCTGAACTTTCCTATTAATTTTTATGTTGTAATTATTGTGTTAATGTTATTTTTAACTTCTATACATAAATAAGCCATGACTTTGTTATTTTTAACATAAATACGTGACTTAATTATATAACAATAGGTTGCTTTAATTTAATAAAAATGGTACAGAGAATTTTATTACTATTTTGGAATCAATTTAAGAGAAGCTGTAAACTATACCCTCACCACACTGCCAGATATTTAAAATGTCACTATATTTAATTTAATAATAAAAGTTTAAAATAAACATATTTCTGTCTTATTACGCAGGTAATTTAATATGAAATCTTATTTAACAAGAAATATAAATATCTTCTAAAAATAATTTGTTTTCATAAAAACAGGTGTTTAGAAAATAGAAAAGCTATTTTGCTTTGACTTATAATTTTTCTTGTAATAATATGTTTGTAGTATTTGTTAATTAATATGTTTAAGTTAGGTATAACAATTTAATGATTTTTACTATTTCGTTTTTATATGTATTTTTTATTCGTTTAATTTAATCCGTAAAAGCCCATCTTTCTCTATCTGACATTATCTTATTATGTGTCTTAATCAGTTCTATAAGCATTAATGTTTTAGTTATTTTTATAATATAACCTTTTACTTGCCACTATTTTCATTAGTCAGTAATCCATATTTTGGTGTTGAAATAAATTTAGAAAGGTATATTTAAACTGTATGTCACAACTTGTTACAAAAATTTTATTTGAATGTTACATCAGTATCCTAAAAGATATTTTCAGTTTTATACATTAAATATTTTGCTAACGCAAATTTAAATTTTAAACATTCCGGTATACTTTTTAATTTTTATTTAATAACTATATAAGGCTGTTCATTATATTTAAATTACCGGATTTCTGTTGGAAAGGCAAGGAATACAACATTAATGAAAAAATGATAACATTTATAATGAAAATTATCGTTATTATATTTCAAATTTTTAGACAGAAATACTTTACAACTAGCTGATCTAATGTAAATATTTCATAATAAAACTTTATAATCGGGACCGAATATTCAATTTTATGTCGAGACTTCCAGGAACGTTTGCATTATTTACTCAATAATGTGACGCTAGTACATTTAACATCATCATTTTTTCTGTTTAGTTTAGTTTTTGACCTTTCAATCTAAATATTAACTCAGCTGACATAAACGTTAATTGTTGAAATATCAACGAAAGTTTATTAAAAAAAAATTAAAGAGAGATTATTTAATTATTAAATTTGTTTTTCGTAAATATTTACTGAAATTCTTTTTCAAATCTTTTAATTACATTTTTATCAAACGTTTAAATGAATTATGACCGATGAAAATGATAGAATAATAATAAAAAAGTTTAATTTCGTAAATCAAATACAGACCTTTCTTTATCTACCTCTATATCAAATTTTGTTTTCGATTTACAGATACACTACAACGTGATACTTAATTGCATTTTAATGACCTTTATTTGTTCGCAGTGTTTTAATATTTAATCGCAGATTATTGTGAATCTATAAAATGATACAAAAGTAACCATAACTATAAATATATATATTAAACTCTAGCTTTGGGTTTTCTTAGACAGACCATAGTAATAAAAGATCATATTGCTATTATTGTATAGTTATCTTTACATCATTTTAAGTGAATGTTTAAATATAATTTTAATATTATATTTTAAGGTTTAAACTTTAAGTTATTATAAGAAAATCGCTTAAATTGCAGATTATGCTTATGTATTTTAAATTAATACTTTTTCGAAACCTCAGTCAGCAGATTTTCACAGGCCTAGAAATGTAAATTACTCTGTAATTAATAATATTTTGTATATAATAATGTTAGTTAATATATTTAATATTATTTATTTTTGCCTTGTTTGTTGAAAATTGAGATTTTGTAAATTATTTAATGAAGTCTCATTTGTCTAAAAGTGTTGCAAAATCATTTGTCATCATGAATGACACAGTCATTTGAATGAATGTGAATGTCATAATATTTAAGATATTATACCTGTTTTGAAATACCATAAATGAATTAGTTCGAGTTGATATTGGGTCAAGTTTTAGAAGGTATATACAAAGTAAAATGTCACTGATCTATTTATTTCAAGTAATACTTCTCAGATTAGATGACGGAGATGCTGTTTTTTTGTTTAAAAATGTGGCAAATAAATAGAATGGTGTACATGTCCGTATTTGGGATAATTCAATAAATGAAAGCTATTTGACATACGTTTGAATCTTAGGTCTTTGGCAGTATTCAGTTTAATTCATTGATATATTAAAATATTATCTGGATAATGGATCGGATTGTTAAAGAATAGATAAAAATGTATAGATATAATGACCAACATGATCAGTTAAGGCTGACGCATTATTTGTTTGAGATAAGATTCTTCGCATGTGATACTCAAAAGTTCTCTTCGATTGGTAATCTGGTTGTAATGTATCATGGAGATTCTCTACCTCGTAAAATAATCTTTGTCACTACTATATCATGCATTTTATAAAAGTTTTGTGGAGATGTATAGCTGTATAACATTTCTTTGATAAATCAATTCATAACTATTTGGTGTTAACTGATTGTGTACTCAGAAAAAGTAATACTAATCGGGAGAGTGATGGTTTTTCAAATCTCGTTTTATTCAATTTTTTCTCAGTTGGAATATCAATTTCTGAAATTGTCATATTGTTCAAATTTTTACTTGAAAATATTTATATGTAAATGTGGATTTAATTGTTTTAATAATATTATAAGGAATAAGTTCACCTATTAATGATTTTAGTCTAAGCTAATAATATTATTTCTTATGTCTTATCTACTAATACATAAACTTATATACTTTTATTAGATCCTATAAATAGATTGTGTTTAAATATGTAAATAAAATTGGTTTTATCTCGCTTAGATTGAACATACTTTTTCATTCTAATGCTTATTAATATATTTTCCTTCTTAATTGATGCCATTACTATTAAAGGTCTCAGTTTCGAAGGTAAAGTACCTTATACATAATATAATAATGCATAATATAACATTTAGTTATTTTCATCCTGTTTTCTAAACTGCTTTGTAGCTTCAATTTAATTAGAAATACTTTTAATTTGTTTAACATTTTAAAATTAGTATTTTTCACACTGTTTCACAAGATATGTTAAATTTTGATTTTTATAGTCAGTGAACCATGATGTTACTGTGTGGTAGACACAAAATTAATATTTAAAAAGAATAATTAAACTATTTTTTATCCAGTTTCATTATTGATAATTAGATATAACATCATTTCTATTTAACTGTTGTCTTGTAACTGAGATGCTTATAGTTGTTTTAGTGTAAAATACTTAGATTTCACTATTTTTTTAATTATGATTTATAATTTAATAGTTTTTTTAATTAGTATTTTTTTAGGTTTAGCCCTTTCCCCTATAAAAATGCAACATTGATTTTAGACATATTTTTGTCACCTGTTTATTTACTTTAATAATTCACTTTTATAATTAATTATTTTGTCAATTTAAATTCTTTAGTTTTATGTTGTATTTAAACTTTTGGTTGAACGTGGATTCAGTATTCAAGGCTCTCAACTAATTGACATTTTACAAGAAGAGACAATGATGGCTATAGTATTGATATGCGGTTCTATTGGTGAAGTACGTTTAATTTTGATCTTGGTGACATCTGAAATGATCAAGGTAGATCGTTAAGAAGGATTAATATAATTGATTTATGATAACGTAAATTGACACAGCACTTATTATTTCAACATTGTATACTTTGCAACATTGTTTAGGCTATATCTGGTGCACATTCTCGATACAATACGAATGCTACAAAGGGAAATATTTTTTAAGAATCCAGCAGGAAAAGAAAATCGGCTGCTTTACTCGAAGTTCGAAAAGAAACAATTCGTACAGAGGCTGTATTGCAAATGACGATAAAAACACGCAAAGACATTTAAAGCGGAATCTTATGAACTTAATTACATAATATGTACATATTATTAGTTCTATACTGATTATCTCAAATAAACCCATAACTTTTCCCTTCGATGAATATCCATCCCATATTGAACTTTGCATTATATAAAGTATCCGGGATATTACCATTTTATTGGGTACATACAACATTTAATTTAGAGATTTTTGTATTTTTTTAACAGAATTGTAAGTTTTACTCTTACTAAGGACGAAAATACATTTACTATAGGATTCTGCACCCCGTTACTATTTAAATATACAGTTAGGTTATTGTAAATAGGGTGTTTCATTAACAATTGTTCATAGACATATTGAGTCAAAGTATGTATATGATATATTATGTTTTATAAATACGTGAATTTTATATAAAAGCATTTGATTTATACGTGAAATTATACGTGTGTTTTTTTTCTTTGAATACCCTGCTTTCTAATAAAAGTCAAAATTTGATGATACATTGTACTTTCCTATGAATAAATTATATCTTGTAGCTTGGTCGTCGTTTTCATAATTTCTTATTTTACGGTCTTACAGTACTTATAACACCTTTATCATGTATTATATAATATATTCGTTATGTTAGGTTGTTAACTGTTTCTATCACCAAATTATTCTTATTAGGAGTAGTGTAAATATTTTTGCATTTTTCAAAATCTTGAATCTATGCCCTTGGCTTGTGAAGGCTTCTATCTATAACTTGCGATGACGTCTGTCATTTTGAGAAACCTCTGGTGGCATGTAGGCTATGCCGTCATTCTCGCAAATAACTGCCTCTTCAGACTTGCTTCATTTCCAGTCGTTTTCTTTCTCGTTCCCTTTGCTGACAGCCTGCGGAGGGGGCAATGCCCTACTTCATTAGGCGAGTATTGTGTGCGCCTGCTGACTAAAACAGCCAGACTATATAGCGAAGGTATAGGGTGGCTGTTCTATAGCTCACGCTTCTTTTTGAAGAGACAGCGAAAGAGGTGAGTCTTATGATTGCGTCTCCCGGATTTTTGTCCTCGAATGATCCAACTGATGTCCCCCCTCGAAGCATCTTCCGTTCTCATACTTCAGACAGACCACGTGACTCTCTCACTCTCTTTCTCATTTTTTCACTGTCTCTTTTTCACTTTCTGGTGATCGTGTTTCATGAAAAATAATTTTCTCCTGCAGCTGCTAGTAGATTAGGGTAGGTCGACTCTAACTCAGTCTCTTTCACCTCATAATACAGTTTAAGGTTATTACATTTCGATCAAAGACTTGGAGAATAAATGGAGAAATCGGACGGACTATTTTTACTTCTGGTTGTCGTCTGCTAATTTGGGTTATCACTGTATGGATGCTAAAATCTGTAACATTCTTATGCTGCTCAAAATATGTGAATTATATAATTTGGTTATTTAAATTTTACCTTAAAGTTGTTTAAATCTGCCTGCCTGAATCCTATTTAATACGTGTTTAATTTTTATAGTACCTATTTTATTTTTATATTTTATTTTGAATCACTTCCTACTTCACTGATGTCATAAATACTGGAATAGTTACCTTAAAACTATCATTTGTACTACATTTGGTATTCGTACTACTGAAAAACATTAGAAACATTTTAACTATGACGCATGTCTTCTCTTCTTTCAAGTATTTTATATCCAATATTTAAGGAAAATTATGCGCATTTTTTTACTTTGGCTACAACTCTGCAGTATTGTGTTAAACATATGTCTGAACAAAACTTGCATTGCGATTCCACTTAGTTTCGTTCGCCGGCACATGTTCTAAAATTTCTTTTCTTTTTGGTACTTGATTTTTATTAATTTATTTTGTACTCTTAGAACACTAATATTAATCGATAATGTTGATATAATGTTCACTCAGTTTGTTTGCATAACTTAGGCATGCCATTGTATTTACACTGTCTGTACTTTAAAAAATATATATAATGTTTTAACAGTGACCAAAGCCAAAATATTAATTCTTTTATTTCATAATGGAATAATAATATTAAAAAAAACATCGTAATATTTTGTAAGCATAGTTTAGTCCACATTTATATATGTTTATATTTTTACCTGTGTACTTATCTAAAAGTTAATTGTTTTTTGTCACATTGTGCATTATTTCATTTGAATAATTACAGTCGATATTGTTGTAATTGAATCAATTACTCATTGTAGTGCGTATTCATATGCCTAGTGAGTACATCAGCTTAATCATTATGGTGGACGACTCAAATTCCCTCGATTTTTACATCGAATATTTTCTTAGGAATTATAAGAAAATAGGAAAAATGAGAGAGAGAGATATTCGAGCTTGGGTTTCTCTCACGCCAGTTTGTACCGAGATTCGCGATCACTCACGGCAGAATGATGCAGCAGCCAACGGCTGCAATACTCGCATTGCGATCACGAGACTGTACTTTACTTATCCTGAAATGACCTCTCGTCTCAATATAATATTATCAGTTACAGGCAAAAACAAGAGAGAACAAATTCGTGAGCTGAGCTTAAAACTCAGGTTGCCAATAAGATTATACGTTCATGGCAAACTGCAGTCTGTAACATTTTATGCTGTACATTTTGTTACATATTTAGTGGATAAGAGCATTTCTTTTTAACCTTCGTTTTAGCCACTTAACGAAATTGTTTAAAGTTTTTTTTTCGATTTTAAATAGCATTTCATTACAAATTGTCCACTTCTAAAGGGTTTTATATTATTACGGGCCCTACTGACTTGTCTGTATTTTATCGGATCACTAAGTGCATGCTCTTTTTGCATTTCTATTTGGATTCAGTATTTATTTGGTCTTTTGTAACAAAAAGTTAATAAAAGCACTTTTATATGTAGTTTTAGACTAAATGTCTAGTATTTATTATGTGGCACGTAATTCTGGGTGGTATGCGGTATATGCTTAGAATATTAAGGAACTTTTATGTGTGGGTGGGATAGTGAGCTGAGGGTGTCTTATATTTCAGTTTACATTGTGATTTGACAAAATTTATATCTAAAATGAAAACATAATAATTCAAAATTGTATTACATGTATGTAATATTCTAATATTTTGAATTATAAATATTAATAAAAAGCTCATTAATAATTTGCTAAACATTTTATTTAGTTTTATATTTTGTTGAGAATAATTGTACAATGAGGGTTCCCAGCTGTCCGGGTATACAAAGGGTTTTTTACCAAAATGTAAGGGTAAATAAAAAATGTCCGGGTAGATTTTGAAATCAACATGTATTTTAAATGTGGTTATTTTGTTAGTATTAAGTATGTTGTATCATATACATTAAAAAATGTTGGCCTCTGGCCAAAAAAATTATCACATATGTACAAGGCCTGCAAAAAATCATACAGCTCTATTGTATATAAAGTTCAGGGTATATGTCAGGGATACTAGGAACCCTGAATATGTATAATTGTATAATTATTTATTTATTTTCTTACTTGTTTATTAAAGATATATTTTAAGATACATTTTATAAATAATTTTAATAGTATAATAGTTAGTAAAAATAACATTTGAAATATGTGAAAATCCGCAGAGTAGAAAATATTTAGCGTAATATGTTTGATAGGTTACAGGATTATAAACAGATTGTGGTTTGCCGATGAAAGTCACACTCAACGAACTAGTATTAAAAATTATTACGCATAGGCTGTACCAATTTATCTTTTAAAGGTTTCAGTTTATCGTAATTTTTCTTTTTATAGAGGTTAAAATTAATGTTTTTAACTTTAAAATTATAAGTTTTTAGTAGAATAAATATGAATATATTTAAATGTTTTCTTTAAAGACAGCACTATTAAAATAATACAAATTTAATTTTTCTCTGTAGTTAATTTGATAATTACAGCCGATCAGAAAGTATAAATTTAGATATATGTAATGTATGGTTAGACATTCTTTGTATTGTACAGTATAATATAACGTCAGCCGACAAAAATGTTATAACTTGAGTAAATTATATACAATCATCTCAATATTGATATTACTTAAACATTATACATATAATTATTATATTAATATAATACTGATAACAAAACTACTTCACAATTAGTATTAAAAATGTACAACTATATATAAAATTGTATAGCATAACTTGAGTTTTAGAATGCAAAAAGTTTAACAGAATTGGGAAAGTAAATAGTATAATATATGGGTTTTAGAAAGTATGTGTACGAATAATCATTAAATTAATCAGTTTAAAAGAAATACACCATATCAAATCAGAGCAGTTCTTGTACGTAATGTAACATGCCTAGAACATGATAAAATAGCAAGTCATTTCTGTGGAACATACTAAGCCAAAGCCCGAATGAGTAAAAATATTCATCATTTTCGATTTCATACATTTTGGAACATGTTAGTTTTGGGAGCATCCCCTTCCCCCCACTCTCCCCATAGGAATACCAGAAAATACTATGCATTTGATATGCTAATACCTACATGAAAGTTATCAATGATTGTTTGGAAGTGCTAAGAAATATCGAAGAAATGTGTTCTAAAATTACTTTGATGGTCGTCGATTTTATTTCCACAACATCTGTTACATACGCCACTATACAGTGAACATAGTTTGAGGATAAATTATAATATAGTTCCTATAGTTATGTAGTTATTCACATTGTTATATATTTATTTATTATTCGAATATTTTAAAATAAGAAGAAAGGAATTTTCGAGTTGAGTGAAATCCGAAAGGTTATTGTCCTCATAGTAGACAGAGACGAAATTCGTGGCAAATTACACTCTGTAGCATTGTGTTTTGTTACATCTCCTTTTGTAATTTTTACCATTTTTTGTATACATATCTTACTTTCTATATTTCTGTTATAGTTTCTAGCCTTCTCAGGTAATTTTTTATTATGTTAGGTTTATTTAATTTCGAGATTTATTTCTGTAATCATCAAATAATTATTCTGTGTTTTTATATTAGTCTTCGATAATATGATAAATATATTGTTTATTGCGATTATGAACTTATACATACGTCAACGTTGTAATTTATTTTTTACTATTATTTAACATTCTTTTGTTTTCAAATATATATGTCAAATGAGCAAGTGTTTTTAATGCACAAATTTTATGTATAATTGCTCGTCTTCTTATTTTGGTTGAACTAGTAGAGATTTAAGTATTCGTTTGAAAGAACATCAAAAGAATATATTGCAAAACAAATCTGATTATGTTATTTAAGATACATAACTATAGTCTTTGTAGTAATTGTAGACCCTTGATTTGTCTAATGCTTCAATTATACTTCATTGTAGCGATTTTAAATTACATAAAATTATTGAAATAGCTTTTATTGTTGAAAGTAAGAACATACCTCTATAGTTTTTTTCATTGTACCCTTGATTATGAACCTTATAGTTGTTTTTTTGGTGTTTTTTAATAAATATTTCTCTTTTTTGTTTTGATTGTTTCTTTATTATCTAAAAGTGACCAGTTATACTTTTTTGTTGCATTAATATGAAACCGTTGCTGAATATTCAAGCCAGATGTTGTGATCATCGTTAAATAATATGCATCGTCAATGAATTACTGTACTTCAATATCAAGTGTAAGTTGGCAAGGAATACACTGTTCTTTAACAGCATTGCACTATGCGATTGTTTGCTATTCTAATTCAGAAGAAAGCGTGCCGATGATATACTTGTACCGGCGGGCTTCTTTTGTTATCTTTCGTGTCTATACTATAAGCTATAGCAATCACCTACCAACCAACCGTTGTGTCTATAACAGCATAACTGCTGCTGTGTGGTGTCGGGCAGCCATCGTTGACCAAACGACACTCGCTATTTCGCTAGAATAAAAGCGAATAGTGGGAGGTACCGGCTGGTCTATATTGTCTTATACTATAATTAATAATGCATCGTTTAGTTAGGTCTACGGGTACATTGCATACTGACTGATTGCACTTATATCTCTTTTACGGTATAAACGGGGCAGACTAGACGCTAAATTAAGTTGGTTTCAATGCGCTCGTTTTGTGCGGTTAATATTGATGTTATTGTCTGAGTGATTTGTCAGTGTACTTTATCTTAATATATATTGACAAATATTAAAGAATGGGTAAACTAATGTGGTAAGACAATTACGACAAAAAATTTATCCACGAATTGCTTTCCTTACGCATCTATATATACAGATGCAGTCAAACTTATATAAACTAGGCCACGAATATCATTAATGCTCCTAAAATCTCTATTTTATCCTTCCTATGTAGACATTATACTGAATAATTGCCCATCTAGTCACCGTTTCATTTGATTAATCGTAGACATATGTGTATGCCGACCGCATGTATATATAATAATATTATATACCGACTATCAGTATGATGGCAACTTTTTGTCGTGTCAATGCTATTACTATATTACCGCATTACTAATGGTGAAAGTTGGCCTCATACCAATAACCATTAAATATTGTGATAAACTATCGCCTGGTATTACATTTAGTATATAGATATCACCAATTCTCCCCTCATTTCAATATTGCTGGTTGGTTATCATTAATGCTGAATATTACTATATTACTGGCTTTGACCCTAAATATTCTATTAATATTGCGCGGTGGTGTGTGTGTTCTCTATTCTCTTTGCGCTGCCGCCATACAGTGGCGTCACTGACCGATTTCCCTTATGGTAATGTGCCTTAATTTATGACTTGTTTATAACTGGTATTATATCCAGAGCAATAATATAATCGGTCACTCATTTGAATACTTAGCACAGTATTATGACTCAATCACTGGGCAACAGTGTTTACTGTTAATGCGCTACCTTGGTTGCCAAAATAATAATAATATTACGACATAAATACAAAAAAAGAGTTTCTGTATATCTCGTTGCTTACGTTGATAATATCCTAGCAACATCTCGTACGTCAGAGCAGGACATCACGTGTCGATGTTATACCTTTATTTCTATTTCCCCCCTCTTCGCATTCTGTTTACTTCGCATTGCGTTGCTGGGGTATAACTTAATCTAGTTGGTGAGAAAGGAGTCTGTGAGGTAAGGGAAAAAAGAGTTTCCTAGATACGTTTATTAACATTTTGTTTACTTCGAACTCTTTTTGTATAAAATATAATTATTTCTGATTGACTTTTATGAAAAATGGCTTCCCGTGTAGGCTTCTGGTTATAAATTGTAGAAAAAGTATTATTTGCTTTTTGTTGTATTGAACTTACCTTGTTTTCGTTTTGAATTCTTAAACCTAAATTGCTTTTTTCTTTTGCAAAATATTACTGAAAACATTTTGAATTGGTATATATCTATATGGCTTTAATATATAAAATGATTACAATATATAATTTAATGTTTTGTGACGCTGCGGGCTTAATTTGATATGAATATTGTAATAAGTGTTTTAACTTATTTTTATTATAGTTTCTACCGTGTTTTGTTTCAAACGTAAAACACAATTATTAATTGTAACCTTTAAGTTTAAACTGTATATAATATAATATTGTATTCATATTTAGTTAACTAGAATTTGTTTTTACTAAAGGTTGTGAATATATAGCTAATTTTTTTAAACACAGACATTATATAACAATTAATATTTTTATCTACATTACAAATTGTGGAACATTATAAAATAAGGTTTCATTGTAGTAATATAAAATATTATATTGAAATTCCACATATTTTTATTTGAATACAGTATACTGTATGTTTTTATGTGGTGCTTTATATATATTACAATAATATAAAGTGATGTAAGTTGATATAGAAAAATACGTATAGAAAAATTGTCCCCTCGTAACTTGATATGCTATACTAGTACCTATTAAATTAGTAATTAAAATATGATGCAAACAATTATTTTTTGATAAAATCTCTTTGTTTTCAATGTTATAAATTAATAATTATTATATATAAAATAAATTAATTATGTAATTTAATTTTTGTATTTATTAATTTCAAAGTGACAATACGTCTCAAATTATGTTTAGAATACTGGGGGTTAATTGTTATATCAAAATGTTTTACATCGACAGTTAGGCATAATAATTCGTTTTTGTATAATATATGTTAACGGGAAAATGATTTTCTGACGTTCAAACGGATATAGTAGGGGTTATTTTTAATATTCTGGATATATTTTCTAATGATTATGCATACATAATTATCATATATGTATTCTTGTGTAGTGTCAACTCATTCTATTTATTTTTGTAATAATAGTAAATAACACATTCTATTCAAATCTTCAACATCACCACAAAACAAATAAAAAAGAAGAACCAGAAATAATAATAATAATACAATAAAATAATAATATATAACTAATAATAAAAAGAATATTTTGTTGTTGAATTTTGCTGCTCCTTTTAGTTGTTCTGCATTAATTTAAATGTTATTTTGCAACCATATTTTAAAATTTGAGTTTAGGTTATTTAAATTGACCAGTTGACAAATATTTGGTCATTTATAAATAGCTGAAAATTGAAGAATATCAGAAAATTGTCTCGACGGAAGTTATATTTGCACTCTTGATGAATTGGCTTGTGCTAGTTTGTCTAGACGTTGCTGGAAGACGCATTATAGACCCAACTGCCTAAACTATAACATAGCAAGCGCAAAAAATATGATGACCTTTTCCTCCTATAGTAGATCTAGCTCTCTTTCGTTCATACCGGCGAAACTTTTGGCATTCGGGTTCACAGTGAGGTGAAAGCCCTCTCGCATAAGAGGCAGTATAGTGAGAGGGGAGGGGGGGAGAAGGATCTGTCTAACAGACATCAATCGATGCCTTTTCAAGGTTACTTAGCACGCTGGGTTGTCTTGGTACCTCAGAGAAGAGAACAAAATGATGCTGAAAAGTGAATCAACGATTATCAATGCGGGGGGAAGAAGGGGGGGTTAGTATTGGCACGAGCGCTGCTGCCAATGTCTGACTCACCCATGAGGGGAAAAGGGGAGAGTCATAATATTGTGTTATGATTATGAGGACACAAACAGTCTTCTATTGATTTGTACTGATTACAAGCCAAGCTGACTCGATTTTAAGCTGACTAGTTATGTTGCCAAGTGTATAGAGTCATCAATATATGTAGAGAAACTATAAAATAATGTTACGTATATTGTTTTGAAGTAATTTTATTACATTCTTTAAAACAATCAACAGATAGGCTATATGTGTAGTTCTAGTGAACTGAACAAATAGAATGTTTAATTGTAAAATTTCTATAGTACCTAATCAAATTATGTATATGTTAACATTTAGAAAATGAGCCTGAATATTATACGTACTGTCTGCGAATTAGGTTTATTACCTTGGCATGTCTAGATCTAGATCGAGTATGTATTTAATTTTTCCATATTTAAAGCATGCTGCAGGGATGATGCTTTCTCATAATTTTGGCTGATA
Organism: Coelogynopora nodosa; assembly: GCA_034780555.1. Classification (NCBI taxonomy): domain Eukaryota; kingdom Metazoa; phylum Platyhelminthes; order Proseriata; family Coelogynoporidae; genus Coelogynopora; species Coelogynopora nodosa. The sequence continues at coordinate 32,373 of JAUZND010002231.1, forward strand.
TCTAGGCTAACATTTCTAGAAAGCATCCTGTGAACTCATTCTATGACTCCGACGGATGGCATTAGTTGTCAAATTAACAGGCTGAAGGTAATTCTTCAGCATATAGTCTACTTTCAATATTAACTCCGTCCCTCAATAGTAATAAATTAAAAACATATTTGTGTTATATCAATATATAGTTCATTGTCAGAATTACATTATTATATTTGAACAGACATTGCTTGTCTTAGCATGGTACGAACATGTGACCTATTTTTTCGTTCATGTATTATGTAAATTACTTTAACGTCTACGGTATATTGATCAGTCAGCAATGTATATAAAATATATTCATTAGTATAGAAGTTGTGGTATATACACACGTATAATTTTGTATTCTGAATTGTTTTTTTTTACATTGCCTGACTTCTTTATTGTAATATTTCATATTTTTAACTGTAGATTTTAGTCAACTCACTTTTGTTTGCATTGAACTCTCTCTTTAATCTTTAAATATTCTACTGTCTACTGTTAAAATCTCTTGTCGCATATTTGACATTATTAGAATGTGTGTATGTTCTTAGCTTGAAGATACTATAACACAACAATAGTATGTTATATAACATTTCAGAGTTATTGATCTCTGTTCAAGTTTGCAGTAAGTGTTAATTATAAAACGCGTTATACTAGTTGTTTATTAAAGTATGTTTTACTTAACATAAATAAATAATTTTCTCAGTATAATATATATTGAATATAAAAAAATGGTATACAGAATTTGATGTTTCCCTTAAATTCTTATTATTGTATTGATAAATGTTAAGCCATTGATGTAACTTTGTAAAATTTATGGTTCGTGGTTGAATACTTTACAATAGAATAGTAACTTAATTAGCATCGTTATGTATAATATGGCACTAATTACATCGACAAGTGTGGCTAAACTGGGACTCACCCAAACATAGCTACTTAATATACGGTCGATAATCGTTACAGAAATATATAAATTTTGTTATTTCAGTGTACCAAAGTTGGTATCCCGTATGATACCCGGCCACCAATTATTTCCATCTCATTGTACATCAAAAATTAACTGATGTTTATTTAAGAAACGTTTACTATTTACTTTTAGTGCTTTTATTCATTTTTTATGTGATTAAATATAACATGTTAATTTATTATTGATATATATCATATTGTATAAAAGTATAAATTATTGTATAAATTTTGTAAAAATATTGTATAAATAATTTATTAAAAGTATCTTCTGATCAGGAATATTTTCAATGTGTGAAATGTATGTTTGAAAAACATAGTGTTATAGAACATGAAAGGATATATCATATTCTATTTCACTAACGATAGTGTTAATATTATTTAAAGAAGTTGTTTAATTAACTATCTAAAATGTGTAAAGGATGAATATACGTATTAAAATGAAGACCACGATGTATAGAAAAAATGTCACAAAAGGAAATTATACATTATGGTCTTTATTTTCCATAACTTATCTCCAGTAAATTCGGTGTTTATTGCTATGCTCCGTGTATATACAATTAAATATTGGTACCAAATGATGTGAATGCTCATTTTTTTACATTTATTTATTATTATTATCTTTATAAGTAATTTTAAATAAATAATTTGTACAATATTATGGAAGTACGTTATTCTTGTCAATGAAGGAAATCTTATATGATATAAATATTCATCACTAAAAACAAGTTTTTTTTATTAAAATATATAATTTAATGATTTTAATTTTTTTTATCGTGTATGCATACAATATATTAGCGTTTAAATCAGATAAAAATGATTTTAAAATGTTAGTTACAAAAATTTTGAAAAAATTGTGATTTCATTTCTTTTTCTACGCAGTATCTTGTTTTTGAAGCTTTAATTTTCTAGAATTAAAATATTGTTTTTGATGTTTTCAGGTTGACCGAAATAGATTTGTGCTTTATTGTCGTATTTGTCATCAACAGGTGTTCTCCCAATATTCAAGTGTTGTCATGTTATTGATATAATTTCGTGTTTAAACGACTCTGTATTTTTCAATGGCGTAAATTACATTTTATGACGCTGTAAAAAAACTTTGATTATAATTGTTATACTTTATATGGTTAAAAAATAAAACAATGTTTTTGTAAAATAATGTCAAGATAAGTGTAATTTGCTATTCGTTCTATGAGATACAAAATTATTAAGATATAGCGATAATCGATTGCTCAAGTTACTTGAATGCGAATTTAATTATTTTTGTGAACCTGTGATGTTGATGTGGAGATAATTTTGATAGTTAATGATTATTGTATGATCTAAGACCTATTGGGACGTCACGTGGATCTTTTATATAGAATCCAAGCAATTGGGGTTTCATTAATGGTTGAGTTTATGGTCCTACGTAGCCTGTAATCGTGGCTGACAGTTGGCTGAAATAAAAGTACTCTGTTGATTGTGACTCCGCTCTCTTCCTCCCCGATCCTCCTTTATGCAGTGAAGATGACAATGGTCAGTGGCAGGAGGAGGAGAAGCTGGAAGGCCACTCTGACTGGGTGCGGGACGTAGCCTGGGCCCCCAGTATCGGCCTCCCTCGGGAGGCTCTGGCCAGCTGCGGTCAGGACGGACGTGTGATCATCTGGACGCACTCTGAGAACCAGCCGTGGCGACCCATCACCCTGCACACCTTCTCTGATGTTGTCTGGCACGTCTCCTGGTCTATCACTGGAAATATTCTCGCTGTCTCTGGCGGTGACAATAAGGTAATCAATGGTGATACTACTCATTGAAACACTTATTGTTTAAAAACTTTAAATATTTTAATGTGTTTTATCCCTCTGTTTCTTGTTGAGATATGATTATAGAAACTTAGTGTATAATTTTACATAATTAATATTATTTATATAGTTTTCATCTTTTTTGCTGAAATAGTATTATTATTCCATTAATATTGGTATTGATAACAGATAACATTAATAATCATACATATAGTTTTTAAACAATTTTATTTAAAACATATGCTCATTAATATCACACCCACTTTATTTTTTAGTTTTCCGCTTTTACAATAATTAAATCTTTTATTATTACAATGTTTCCTGTCCAATTTGCGTTGGTTAAACTTAACTATACTTCGCTATGCTTATAATATAGTAACACTTGTATATTTTACCATTATAACATTCCATTAATTCTGAGCACTTGCAAGTGGCTGACGCCCCTCACCTACCCACTTTGGAATGTATCTATTTGGTGGTGTAAACTCAACTGGAATCATTATGAATGAATGTATTGAGAACTGAAATCACTCACCCCTATAAAACTGTAGACTATAGCCAGGCTGCATTTCAGGATAATCATTGTGATAATTGCGTATATACAAGTCTGGCAGTGACGTGAATGTTATAGTGAGTTTTCGAAGATTGTTGGTATTGCGTAGGTGGGTGTGTAATGTGTATAGAGATCCATTTGAGATCCACTGATTCTAGTTTGTTATAATTTTGTTGCCTAATCGAATATTACAGACAGTTTGTTTTAACATGCACTTTTGTTGTTCGTTCATTTATTTCTTTTATTCGGCATACTACAATGATTATGGTTATTTTAGCCATTATTATTCCTTGCACAGTTCAGTGAACGATTAGCGGCCTCCTACACACATTCTATACCGTGTATACATGGATCCAATTGCGCACTTGTTCCAATCGTGGCAGCTGCCAATTTACACAGAACGCACACCCATAAAAATCTAATCGAACTCAAATCAATCAATAAAAACTGAGAGAACGAGAGTTGTAAATCGTAACTCGATTAGAAAAGTGTGAATATTGTTGCACGTATAAACTAATTGAGTTCCATTGCCGTAAGGACATGAGAAGGCACAAAGAAGGAGCTGTCAAGTTGCCTCACAGGGTGAACAATGTCGCTTTGTTTTAGCCGCTATATTCTCGGTCACATGAGCACGCGCTTAGCTTTGTCTCTATCTCTCTCTCTCTCTTCTTTCAGGTAACACTCTGGAGAGAGAACCTGGACGGCCAGTGGGTGTGTTTGAGTGATGTCAATCAGGGACAGGGTGATCTAATGAATCCCGGAGGACAGCCTTCATAAACAGATACACTACAGTTGACATAATTACTCCCCCGGCCTCCTACTTCTTTCTTACTTTTTCCAATTAATGTACATTTGAGTATTGCAATAATAATATAATCAGTTACTTATTCACCGAATTTACACCTTTTCTTTGGGATAGCCCGTGTTTATAATATTTGTTTGTTTGTTTGTTGTCAGCGTGGTTTTGGTTAAATGCTTCAATTAGTTTTAATTTAAATTTTTTTTGTGATTAATCACTCCATCTTTTAATGGAGTTTTGAAATGTATAATAAAATGTATTACAGGTAAGCTGGGTAATATGGGTCTGTTATTGTATATTATGACATCATCCACTCAGTGTTATTAATGTTTTATTTATAGAAAGGTGGGGAATCATAATATTGATATTAGCATTATCCTTTATTACTGTAACAATAATACACTCATTATCTACATAGTGATTTTTCCTCTCTTTTTTTCTTGATAATAAAGCCATTTAGAATTAATTATGGATAACCAATCCAACTAATGGGGAACATGCGATGTGATATCTTTGGTAACGCTCTTGTTGAACCAGCAAAAAGTACAGACTTCATTAAATATTTGTGCTGTTATTTGAGTCATACTTGACCTTGAGTGTTGCACACATATTAGATGTATATCGCTGAAATTGTTTATTGTTTTAACTATAGGGTTGCGTGGCAACTTGTCATGCTCAAGTCAGGTGATTGTATTTATGTTGATATTCAAGAGAGTTTACAATTATACGAACGGGGACTATGACAACAATTCAATATAAATGATACATTGAGTATATTTTCCAAGTATTCAGCATTATTTTATCGTTTTTGATGTTTTAGGTTTCATTTAGCTAATCATAAGCGTTTTTTTATTGTTACGCTAATTCCATCTACATAATTAGTTAACGATTTTATTTGTTAGAAATTTATGAAGTATCGTTTAATCAAATATCTATTTACTAAAAAAGAACAATTTACAAACACATATGTTACCATAAATATTTTTCCTGGTTTTTGTATTCGAATAATAATTATTCATTTAATTCGATGTTCATGTATTGATAGCATACAACAAATTTATAATATGTTAGTTATCTTAATTAATTATGGGTAACACTAAACATTTAGTTTTATGTTTCAACAACTTATAGCTGGCCTGGTATATTTTGAACATTACATCATTTCCGCAAGGAAGGTTTTTATTATATTTGACATTAATTGTTCGAGTTCAACAGAAAGTTCCGGATATGCTTCGCTTTAATTAAAGGTTGTAAACAGTTATTTTGCATGGAATAAGACTTTTTTCCCGGTCGTTCCGGCATCACATGGTTCATGACTAATATCAGGCTGTGTCACTGTTTCTGTTAACTATTTCGGGGTTTCTCAACTTCTTCTGCTTCTTCTAGCGCTGTTTGCCTTCTTACTTGTTTACTATTACGAAAGGAGGTTACGAAGCTTTGGCACAAGCTACGCGAGAGAGAGAGATAAGCAAGTCTGAGAGAACGAATGCTGGTGAGGACAGGCAAAACAAACATATCCTGCGATATATAAGGTAAAGGACGCGTGTTGCCTACATATTGTAGACTCCACACCCACGCGAGCAAACGTTGTGCCAACTGTTAGCTTTCCTATCTTTCCTGTTGAGGAAGGAATGAATATTGTCATAACGATTCTTCTGAGAACTTTTATATTTATAATCTTTTGCGTTGGCCTCACATGAAGTTCTTTTCCAGTAAAGGTTGTGTAAATATTTTTTGTGTGCATTTCCTTCATTGTTTTCCCCTCAATTTCTTCAATATTTTGTAAGATATTTTTATGTGCCGTACTAATTTGTTATAAGGAAAATAATATGCATGTTCTTTATGTCATTTGAGTTAACTAAGTGGTTTAAATAGACTTCGATTATTTTGTTTAGTCTTCTCTAAAATTGTGTCATATTCCCACGTGTTTATATTGGAATCCGTCAAAGATCTTTAGGTTATTTCTCCAGCAATATCGCGGGAATTTCTGCTGCCAGATACGGCAGTTAGCCTGAGAAAATTCATGTACTACTACCGTATTATTATGTGTCAATTTGACTCAGAGACAGGCATGAATAGACTCTTCGTCGCCCCTATGAGGACATCATCTAGATTAAGGTTAGCTTAGCTAAAGAGCTGGTTATTTACTACAGGATATAGTGCAGTGCAGTCTTCTCACGCTAAACAGGCTCACATGCAATACCGTGGTATTGTTTTGTCTCAGTACTAAGAGAGACATCGCGTGGGACTTGTGTCTATTTCACACGCTGCATTTTTAGGGTGCTGCTGCGGCTGCTATAGAACATGTCCTCGTGTGACATTTACAGAGCTCTCTCTCTCTGTCTGTCTCGTTAGTTATTACACTCGAAAGTTATTTGGTAATATATAGTCACATATTCCATATCCAAAAATGATTTCAAGATTATGTTATAAATCATATATATAGTCATAATATTAATCATGTATCGCAGTCACCTGATTAAATATTTGTATTGCTCCATGTCACTTATACTATAAAAAACGGTAATCAATTGGTCTATTGGAGCTATGGTTTTGTTATTTCACATACATTTTTTGGATACTCTGAATATTGTTGAATTATTATATTATTTAGTTCATTACACTCTAAAAATTACAATTAAAATTGTTATAAAAAAAATAACTCAATCTTTGCTAATACTCCCTTTTGCATTTTTACTTATTGAATCGTTATTATCTATTAAATAAATCGGACAATACTATCGTGATTCACATTGTTTTTTGCTACGTACACGAATACTATCAAATATTACTAAACTATACACGTTTGGCATTAAACAATACAGTAAAATAAATTATAGCAAAGTCAAACTATCATTTCAACTAAATACTTCCTTATATTAGTATAGATTCTACTTAGTATAAATAATAAATTTTCATTTATAAAACCACATCATGAAAGTCTAATTACATGGCAATACTGATAAACTCAATTAAGCAGCTTGTGGCAGACCTGACATGAATTGTTCATTATTCAAGTCCGCCATAATTAGAGTTTAAGCATTCAGAGTGTTATCCCAAAAGTTGGTCCTGCAGATCATGAAGATGAGAGGCTGAAAGACTGAAATAGCTGATTTTTGAACAACACCAACATTCGAAGCAAGATAGAAGGTGTCAATTACCTAATCAGATCACTTCTTCAAATACGGTGTTAGTGTTGCAGAAAAGCAGTACCAGACTTACTAGAGTTAGAAGTGGAATGTTAGATATTTATAACTCTGCTAACATTGGCACCTTTGTGAACATCCAACATAATCCGGAACTTCTAGCAGGTGATTTTCGGTTAACCACTCCAAAATTATAGTACAAATCAATTGAAATTATTCAAACATTCAATCAATCGATAAAACATACAATATATACATAATTATAAACAACATATTACATCAGAATCGAAAATGGAAATATATTTGTGCTGCATCTGAGCTACTGCAAATTTAGTTACAATATTTATATCTTTTGGGTGCTAACTTTTAGGTTATGGTCTTTGGGGGGATTGTTCCCAGATAATAATACAATAATGGTAGCCATGTCACCTTCTGTCACAAGTTTGTTGTACAAATCAATATATTTTCTGCTCTAGTAAATATGACGTATACAATTTAAAGTCATTTTAATTATAAAATAATTATTTTTATAATATTGAAATTATAGAAACGTAACGTTCGTTAAGGAATTATAAAATATTATTAATATTTAAACATTTAAAAACATTTGTACCTTTTATAGATTTTGTAAATGGTGTGACTCTATCATGGATGATGACTGCCATAATGAATGTACGTACGATGAATGAAGACACTGATATAGCTGACAAGTCTGAAATGCTATAAGTTTGCTTTTCCTCATTAGGTTATATGGCTAAAATGCTTTAAAACTGAGATATTGTCATACAATATCGTATAATGTACTGTCGAACGTTTATTTAGGTTTTCAACCCGTAAAAAAGTTAACATTATTTTTAGTTATTTTAAATTAATTAATAGTCTAGTTAGGGTTTCTCCCAAAAAAAATCAATAGGGTGTTTTTCAAATTCACGAGCACTATTAGAAAGTGTATTCGAAAAGGGCAGCCAACGTGAATGAGTTACATTTTGAAGGTATTATTTCTAACTTTATAATCAATATTTGAAATACTACATCAAAATTAAAATAAGAGACAATCTAGGCTTTACTTTCCATTTACATGAAGTATTATCAAAAGGACAAGAAATCAATCATCATTAAGCTATTTTTAAGTAAAATGATTTATTAATTTCATATTTTTCTAAAAGGGCACTTCAGTTTATAAGGGGTCGATCGCACCCAACGACTCCCCCTGGAGCACCCATGCTAGTGTGAATGAATACTTACCAGTTCTTCAGATACCCTAAATTTATTTTTATCTTACCTTCTGCATATAAATAGTCTTTATATGGCGTATGTCTGATAATACTGTGAATGTATATTATGATATAAACATGTAGACTTCAACCGGTAAAAATTATAGAAATATACTCTCATATGCGAGAATGAAGGGACTAATGTAATGACTTTAATATTCAGTCCTTTGCTCGTCTCTATCTAGTTCACATTCCTTTGCTTCGATAACCAGACAAATATGCGCACTAAATAGATGTTTCCTTTGGGGACATAATTATAGCATAGTAGTGATCCCTCAGTTTAATAATAGGCTACTCTACTTTCTAGACAGTAAATGAAATATATTTACTAAAATGTCTGCTAATTAGGATGGTTCTGATTATATTCACAATTTAAAAATCTTATGTTATGGTTAGGCTGATGTTGCTCGTTAATCATATAATAATTATACATAAACGCTCAACTTTGACAGTTAATACCACATTAATTATTTGAAAATATTGTGTTGTGAAAGGTAGGGTTGCAGTTTTTCTTGTAATGTTGATCCAACTTGTTAATTAAACTATGTTGTTTAACTAAAATTTTATAAACATATAACCGATTGTTCATATTATATGCTATTCAATTTGCAACGCATTGTAATTATAAATGAGTACCTACTGGTGCGGCTTATGGTATTTTTCAAAAATTTTCAGGTATGTATTATTTTTATGCATTGCAGATATTCTAACTATATGCTAAGAATTTCTTTTCAACTTCTAAGAGTTGACGATGAACAGTGACATAGGTACTGTTATTATACTTATTTCTCATTTTATGTACATATGAAGTTATTGCACACATGATTTGTTGATAAGATTTTAATTAATTAACCCACCGTCATGGATATTACTGTTCATTAATGATAACTGTCGGTTTGGGTGGGTTAGATTTTATTATAAAATCACCGTTATCTGATAATTTGGCCCAGAAGTCATATTCTTTATGTGCAATATTTCTGGATTATTTTCTAACATTTCGGAGATAGTCTTGACATATAAATCTCAAGTTTCAAGAAATTTAAAACAAAACAGGTTTGATTGGTGATTATTTCAAATGTGGAAACATAAAATTTGGCGTAAGTGTAGACGTGTGTGCTACATTGATTTTATTAACAGTGTTTGCTAAATATCGTTTACGCATGATCTTCAGAATGTCTTGCCGGCTCTGTAGTGCTAAACGAAAAGGTATTCAAACAATAAAAATGACTCGATATATATTCGCAATATGTATATATATTGATTTTGAAAAAACAATATTTGATAACACTTCAAGAGATTCATTTATAATTCCAGATAAAATCTTTTTGTTGTCAGTTACTGGCCAAAGACGTTCTGAAATACTTCAGAAATGCCGCCAATGCGTCCTGTAGGTCCAGTTGAAAATTTATTTTACCTGTTTTAAATTTTAAATTTTCACTATATTTGAAAGTATAGTCTCAAATCTCTGAATCTGGAGATTTTGACATTAAGATGGCCTCCAAATTATTTTTAAATAGTCTAGAATGATGTGCAGTTATAAAGAATTTGAAATATATAGTCCAAATAGATAAGAAAAAGTCTACAGTTTATATAAACTTTAATAAAATATTATTGTTGAATTAATATATGGTATTACCCCCATGTCCAATAGCCATGAAAGGTTACTCAAACGTAAAATAAACCAGATATATTCATATTTGGAACTGTAATGTTTAGATGATAATTTATTATTAGTAAACATATAACCACTGAATTTTCTGCAATCGTTTTTAGCGCAGCTCTTTTTTGGAAACTGATAGCACCGACACTGATCTATAAATAATTAAAACTCAAATTATATACCATTCGATGTGAGTTGATTTAAACTGTGAATATTTATTATAGTTATATTATTTTAATTAATCTTTTACATAACAGTGAATACCAGTTTGTACTCTGTAAAATGTAATAAAATCAACACTGTGTCTCGTGCAAATATTGCCTTCCATTCCATAACGAATGGACTCTGCACGCGCAATGACGTATTTTGAATTCCTTTGACTGAGTACCACTCGCCTACTTTTCAGACAGAAACGAAACATCAATAGAAACCTTTGAATACAAACATCATGAGGGCCTATAGGTTATTGGGTTAATTTTTTCTGATTGTGTAGTACACATTAATTAGGACACCGTGTAAAGAAATACATTGCACATGTGTTTTTTGTTGTATAGTAAGTTACAAACACAATAAACAAACTTGGATAGTGCGTTGATTTACCTTATAGTCAATAACATAAGTCTTTTTTTACAATAAGAACTTACAATATTTTGAAATAATATGATGTTTAATGTACCGTAGCATAAAGTGGGTTTTCCTAAGGATTTTAAATAATAATGGATCAATAAAATAATTAAAATCAATAACATCTCTTTTATATTAGCTACAATATATGTTGCACTGAGGGTACCCATAAAAGTGCTTAGGCTTATAATATTACTAAAAACAATGTGTAGGGCCTACCGTTATTAACATATTTAGTAAAAAAGTCATTTTAATAATTTTAAATTTTGGTACAGTAAAATTTTCTATGTTAATTATTTTGTTCGTAACAATTATAATAATGCTTACATAGTGTATTAAAATATAAGTTCTCACTCTAAACAGTTACTTCTACTTACTTTTTTGTTCGTCAATTAATATTCGTTATTTTATTTATCAGAATATTCATCGTATCCATTTGATATTCGGCCCATAGTCACTTTAAACGAATAAAATAAGTGTTTATGAAGTGTAGAAGATATAAAGTAATTTCTACATATCCTAATTATTTCAGTTATAAAACATTTATTACTAAAATAAATCTTCAGTTTTAAATAATCATCATTATACTCTTTTCTTTATGGCGCATGAGAAAGTAACATTTTTATGGAATATACGTAGTTTATTTCAATAATGTTTGGTCTACAACACGAATATTCGACTTCTATTATTGAATATATTATCAACAAAAGTTGTAAAATACGTTAGTTGATAGTACAAAATTGTTAGAAGTAATCTATTATAGATTTATGAGAGCATAATATTTAATAGAATTCATTATAAAAATGATCTCATATGTTTTAATTAATTTATTATTGTCAATCACTTTATTTTACAGTTCAATATACTTATCAAATGATGATTTTGTTGATCAGATGATCATTTTTGTTGCACACATCTTTTAATTAACATTGGAACATTTCGTCTTTCATAGTATATGAGTAGTTAACACATAATTATTTACTCCTTTTTTGTTAGTAATATAGCTATCCATTTTTTTGTGATGGGGCTAAAACGGATAAAGCATAATACATGTACAATTGGCTAAAATTTAATACGCCATCTATTATTTTCATTAAGAATTAGATAACTAATTAGCAAATGTAATACATACAGGTAGCTATTCTTATTGATTGTATATTATACGTAATATAGCGGTGAATACGATATAAATAACCATTGAACTAGTTTAAAATTTAAAATATTCATATTCATTACATTTACAGCAAACCTGTAGGCTACAACAGTTTTTTTAGGGGGATTCCAATTTTTAATCCCCGCTCCCCTCTCCTTTTTCTTCCTACCCCCTTTTCTCTCCCCCTCCAACTTTTTACTGCGAACAACAGCCATGATACGTGGTTGCAACACGTTGCAGATGCCATCTTATGCTTTTGCAGAGTGAGAGAAAGTAAACGAAACGATTCGGGACAGATGCAAAGGAAGTAGTCGTCCAAATGAATGTGGCCGCTTCGCAGCTTTGACCTGTTCACTCTTCATTGTTCTGTTCAGAGAATTATGAGGCAGGCAACTTGTTTATAAAAACAAAATAATAGAAATCAAAGATCACCTTAAACTGATTATTTTAATGCTTATGAAACATTGAATGAATTTTTTATAGTGATTTTTCAGTTGGTTTCAGAAGGTTTCATCTACCTACACAGTTTCTAATTCTACATCGTAAATACGCCACAGACTTGTGAGTACCAAAACTACCTACCCAAATCTACGCACCCATTCTCAAATTCTACGAACCTGAATCGGGTAGGTGGAATGGCTTAAAAAATCCCTGCCACTGCATTTACACTTCGGTCTAGGGGGTGAAAAAAACTAGATAAAGACTTGAAGGAAGGAAAGCTGAGTCACTTTTAAGAAATTGAAGTTATTTCTTGTTAATTTATTTTGTCTAATATTCTTCTCTCCTAAATATTTCAAAATCCGTTTTGTACATTTTGATAAAATTACCCAAAATCATTATCAAAATCATTTAGAAATATATTTGTGACATTTTCTTGAATTTTATATACGTATGACATTATCAGACAGTTACTGAAAAAGTGGCAGTTTAGGCTAAATTAAAATATGATTATATTCTGTATTACTTGATATTTCTTATTAATAATATTCTACTATTTTTTAAATTAAATTCATGTATATAGATCATAATATACATTTTGTAATTCAATAGCAAAATTGCTATGAAAATCAGCACATTTATTCAATAAAAATGACAAAACTACTCATTTTTGCAATAAAATTAGTTTTGTTAAATGATAAATTCGACGTTAAAAACGTAATATTTTAATAATATTAAGGCGTTTTTTTCACGGACATTTTCATCAGATGTGTAACTTAAAACATCCAAGTAGCCAATGTGTTAAAAATTAATAGTCTTTCTATTTCTTTGAAATAATTAAAAAATTACAGGCCATCTATTATTTTTTTAATATTCTCATAAAACACGTGCCTTTATTATTACCCAATAGAAGAGTTCAAAGGTTATTTAAAATCAACACAGTATAAGCATTGAGTAAACAATTGATAGAGATTTGACTCTTATTGATTTCATAAACATTATTGTGTCATCAATTTTCGTTAATGTAAAGTCTTTTATTTTAATAAATTTAATATGAATGGGTAACAAAATAGTAGTGTTAAATATTTTTATTTAATTGATTTTAAAAGATAATATATATTCATACAATTCTAACATGCGTAGGTTGTCTATAAAATACAATTTATTGCCAGCATATCTAAAACTGTTTTACTGTATTAACTATTTCACTGCTATCAGCTTTTGAAATCACTATTTTGCAAAAGCTTTCTGGTAAGAAGTTAGTAGTATTGAACTGCAACAGATCAATATAAGAGTAAAATCTTTATGTATTAATTACTCTATGGTATTAAGCTTTTATTAACTGACTGAATTTTTCAATAGACATTTCTCTAAATATCTCAAAAATGGTTACTCCATTCGAAAACTTTTTGAAGAAATTGACAATGCTCAACCAATCAGCGCTGTGCCTCTGATAAAATCAATATCTCTTACTGAAGTTAACTTTGGTTGGTTTATACTCAATTCGCACGACGTGTTGTACATTGGATCAGCCATTCGAAATTTTCGTACGAAAATGTCTCACAGCATTTACAACATGACGGAGTTCTTACTTCGGTACTATACATTAAGAGTAGCCAATCAGAGTAATTTACACTGGTAAGGGTAAGACGAATCGATACGCATTCTCCCAAAACGTTCCTCTATTGATTTATTTTCCCCATGTAATACTTCTTAGTAAAGCTATTTTTGAGCACTCAAATAAAGAGACATAAGAGCGAAATTAGTGTCGTCTGCTCTGAACCATTTTTTTTGTTTTGAGATGGTTTTTACCCTCATCGCTAAACATTTTTCTTCATGAGTATCGTTTCAAAATAATCTGTAGTTTTTTATTTATACGTTACTTATACATTATACATAATATACACATTATAATTATACATTAATTCAAAACCACCTCACTTCAGTTTACTAAAATATCTATCTATTACTTGGGGTCATATCGATAGATATTCTTACGTATGTAAAAATACTAAAATATTCTAAAATGTATTTTTTTATATATAATCGTTACTTCCTACATGTTGTAAAAATTATAGTGGCTAAATAACATGTTTCTAGGCAATTCAATATACCTACTGTATTGAATAACTTCTATACAATATTGAACTAACTATAACTTGTTCACGTCTATCCCAATTTTTAATACGGTACATTGATTAATAAATGCATTCACCTAATTAATTTTGTTCATGATTTTCAACTAAAAATATTTTTTAAAACGCTATGTTATGTTCTGGTTTAATATAAAATTAATTTAAATAAACAATTTGTTGCATCAATTTTGATAGGTGTACTCTTTATGATTGCCATCTGCTTCATGATTTTACGTCGATGCATTTATCTACAAACTTTTGTTATTTATCTTTCCGTGTATACTATACCATAATAGTGAAATACATAAAAGCGATTGCATTAGTATAGTGATCCAGTATTATTTGTGGCTCATTATTAAATCTGATATTTCCGTGAGAAAAATTGTAGAAAATAAAACAATTTATTTCGGTCAAAATCGATTGAACTAATTAATATCTGACTTGATTAGTGTCCAAGGTGTTAACTTTGAAACATCCCTACTATTTTTATTTAGATTATTTTCTGTGTAGTCATTGGAGCTGACTCGGTAATGTTTTCTTGGTGTGGGTAAATTGATTATGAATCACCACTTTGAGGCCACTATACGCTGTGGGGATAGGGGTGCGGTCACTGTACACAATTAAGCGCGATTAGGGTGCGGCCAGTCGCTTGCAAATCCAATTAATGCAACATTTGACTTTTATGATCTATATGTCCCTCTTTAAATGCAAGTCTCAAATGTGGGTCTTGATCAAAGTAAACCGACAACATTACCGGTGGAAGTATAGTTGCATAATTTCCGATGTCTATATCCAGTTCGTCTGGTGTAGCTATGTTGTCCATATCTAGAATCTGAGTATACCCGCCGAAAATATGTTACTATAACAATTAATACTCAATTTGGTCTAATTTCTGGAAATTACGAATGCAATGCAACTTTCTGAGATCAGTTTGGCATATTCTACCTGTCTTAAAATTGTTAGCGTTCTTTGGTGAATAAATTTTAGTGCTGCGATATTTTTAATTTGTAGTATTATATTTATGAATATTAGTTATCTTTTGTTTGTTTTTCCATTTCTAGTAATTTTTGGTTGACGACTGTTATTTTTTTATTAATTGTAATTAATTGTTCTTCGTGACAAACTTATCGTATTAAGGTGTCCATAAATTCCGACTACCGTACATAACAAATGCGCGTCGTATAGAAAGTTTGTTAAAAGCATTAAGTCAGTATGCTGCGACAACAATGCTTTGAGTAGAATAATTAGTATTATACCTATGGCAATAAGTCGGCGGCAGGTACTTGAAATGTGTTCCAATGTTTTACTATTTAATCAGTTCTTCAGCCTCAATAAAAACTGCGAGTGGAACACATATAATCTTTGTTACATTTATGTGACCTCGGTATATATTATTGGTTGTTATTTTTTGAGTACATTTAATTCACAAATCTATTTGAAAGTGTTGTTGCTTCTTGAGTCGCTAATGACAATCAATCTGTGGAATGAGTCTTAACCTGTTTAACGTTGTCAACGCAGTATATTAGATATAAATACAAATTGTCAATATATATAGATAGATAGTCACCGATATGTTGGCTATTTACACATAGTTATGCTATGGTAGCCTACAGGTCATTCTGTAACACAAGAGAGTTGCGGCTGGCTCTACTGAAAGTATATAATTAGATGGTTTCTTGGTTGACTTCATTGTAATGGTAACGGATATCCAATGCGTATATTATATGATAACTTAGAACTAGACTTATTTGTATATTTAATCTAAAATCGGATTGACCCAGACAGATTCCACTAATAACATTCTTGAGCAAAAATTATGTCAGTCTGGTTGCATATTTTCTGATAAATCAGTCAATGTGGCGATCTATAGTATTCATTTATATAGTTTTGGTAATTCATTATGGCGTGATTTAGGTTGAGTTCCAGGTATTTGTTGTTCAAAACTAGACATTCTCATTTCGTAAAAATGTAACACGTATTTAGTTAATTTAAATAGAATTTGTTGGCATTGAATGTTGATTATGATATACCAACATTTTTAATGTATTTAACCTTTTTTTATATTAATAAATATAAATTAATTTCTATATTTTTTATTGAATCATTGTTTTATTAATGATTTATGTAAAATAATTAAAAATGAATACATAAATAAAAACGAAGTGATCGTATTTCTTTAATTATATATATATCTATATAAGTTACTGAAACACGTGACGCCTCTGCCGGATAAAAAGTTACGTCGCTCTTACAGCTGAAAGAAGAGAACACTGTGCGGATGATGTCATGAAGTTCATATCGAGGTCAGGATTACATAACTGTAACGCAATTTATTTTTAAGCACAAGCTGAAAGTAGATTCTATATTATAATAGCAGCTTTTGCGTTGCCCTTTCTTTCTCGCTCTCTCTCTCTCTTGAACGTGAAAATTATGTAAGCACGTGATTTTTTTTTACATAACGTAGCCTCATATTTTGGCCTAATTTGAACCCGAAACGACGTCGGCGATGTGCTTCCTTTTTTCATCAGCTCACTCCTAGACATCTCTCGTCCTTGCATAACCTAGACCTTGCTGAATGATAGTGACGTTAAGTCTCAACGACAGACAGATATTAGGAGAAAACTTCAAATCAATGTTCTCGAAGAGATTGCTAAACGACAGAGGAAATATATCCAAAAAATATCATAAATATATTGAAACAGTCGACTGTACCCGTTGTCAAATCCATTCTTTATTTATTAAATATTTAAAATTATTATATTATTTAAACTTTTATTTTCTTCATCAGTGTTTTACCTAATTATTGCACGGTAATCATTGACTATAACGATGATTATGTATGCTTGCTCATAATATACCTATATTATTAATTGAGTACATTTACTCATCCTTAATGAATCACAAATAATGGGTGTTTATATGTATTATAAACATAGAGTATGGTTAAACTTAGATCACGGCGATCACACGGATCTCAAAAAATCACAAGATTTCTGCGTCATCTTAAGGGGCTTGATTTTTGTGAAGAGTTTTGTGTAGGTCGCAAAGGGTACATCAATCAACTGGACCATATAGCGATAAACGCTGTTACTAATTATATTCTGGTATACTATTAGCTATATTTTAAATATGAAAGTTCAGTAAATTAGGTTTCTCACGCTGAAATTGCCGATAGCCTTGATCTTTATATCGTCTAAGTTTAACCGTCTAGATCCGAGGTTCAGGTGGGTTGTCCTTGTCTGCAGCCCTTTTTCTCTGTATTATGGTGCTATTTTCGGATAAAGAAACTTGTATTTCAGCCCTTTTGGTGTAAACATTTTAAAATCATCAAGGTTTGTCTATGTCTATGTCGACACTCCCTACACAGTTCATATTAATTAAGAAACAGTCACTCAACTTGTTTTTATTTTTAGCTTATCTTAATTCTAAAGAGCTCTTCACCGAAATGTAATAATATCTATTTTAAAAATATTCATTAAATGTTTATATTTTGACGAATTATATTTTTTTGATACATGATGTAAGCCCTATATAATATGTTTTTTAAAATGTTTATTATAATTTTCCGCGTAATAAAAACCAATAATATTTTTTTTTAGTAAAAACGATAAGCCAAAACAAATATAATCCTCAAATAAATCCAGGTCTTTTTCAGCCCACCAGTCAGTGAGTGAACTGAGAAAATTGTCAACCCATTAACGTTTTATTAACCATCAAATGTTATGGAAAATTGTGCGATTTCGAAATGTGAACTTAATTTGTATGCTTTTTTATTGTGGCTACATTGTTAAACATTTTGTCATGTAAGTGTTGGTAACAACTGCCAGATGTATAATGGATAACGGATTATATTTGCACGATGGAATTGTTGTTTTTTACATATTATATTATTTCCCCAACACTAATTTTACCTGGCTCGGGCTATCGGGAGAGTATATCTGTCAACTATAAACTTATTTTGGGATGCTTTGCTTCGTTACCTAAATGATCGAATTTATTTTTTCACAGCAATATTCAACATGTACAGTGTTATTTATGATACTCAGAATCTAAAATGTCACTTCTTGTTAATTGTAATTCGAATCCCTTAGATTATAAATTAATTAATTTAAATAAATTCTGTATGTATTGTTAGGATTCGAATAAATTCTAACAAAATCTAAAAAATTGTTATCACACAATATTGTTAGTTAAATTAATCGACGATACCTATTATAGTCTAATGAAACCGTATCTGAGATATAAAAATGAACCAATTTAAAGCGAAACAAATTATTTTCATCATATATTTTAAAACTATATAGAAAGCATGTGTATTTTTCTCATGGAATTTAATGTTTATAACTCGTTACTTAAAAAAATCGCCACTTGGTGCAATGACCTTTTGGTGAATAATCGGTTTAATGCTTACTGACTACACTGTGAATCGAACTAAATTGATTTTTTTTCTCCTTGAGCACTTGAGAAAATACATGTTTTACCGTAGGAAACTAACACGGCCTTGTAAATGAACTTTTTAACTGACAAAAGTTTTTTCAGACAGGTCATCAACCTGAAATGCATGGGTTATAAATCGTTTGCTTCGTGGAGTACGGGTTTAATTAATACAATACGCAATTTGTACATTCTATAGACTGGATTTATAATATTGTTCACTATACAATACATACTGATTGTAAATAACACACATAACTCTCGTTATACCCACTGTTTGTGCAACCACACTGAGGAATGTCAGGCATGCAATATAGCCTCAGAACTTTCACTTATTGTATTTCACAATTGAGAAACTTTAATTTTATACTTTTCCTCCATTTAATAATTAAATTATATTGATTTATTTAATGAAACAAATCATTTCTATGTAAAGATAAAAAATTAAACGATTAATAATTGTTTTGTTTAATTTTATCAAAAAACTGTTTGTGATTATATATTTTTTGTAACATTATTACTGTTGTTTAGGGTTCAATTTGGACAGTTGGTTTTCCACGTGCCAACTGTAATCGAACCAACTTTATAATAAAACCAATAGTTAAAGAATGAAATGGTCATAACAAGATTTTAAATATTTATACATGTGGATTATTACTAGTCATTTTCAAAGTATTACAGACTAAAATTTTACCTCAATACTATGGTAATTATTTGTTTCAGGTTAAGTATAACAGGGTATCATTATACTTATAGAAAACATTCTCATCGAGACGGTACCTATTTTCATCGTGAGAACTATTTTACCTCTGGTTACTATAACCACGACAGTTGGGCAGGTTACTATGATACTATATAAGATATACCATACTATAGTATGTTTAACTTTATCGTGAGACCAATTATACACCCATCAAGCCATCTATCACACTTTATAACAACATTCCCATGCTTTCTCATTTTATTACTTCCATGTCACTAAGCCAGTTATTATCATTGAACTAGCTAGCTCTATGGTTATTGTCCCCATTGAAGCAACTGACTCGTAAAAATCAATATTTTTACTATAGGTCTTTGAGGCTAACTGCCTTGTCAAGCCAACATTGCCATTGGATCGACAGACTCGACACCCATAGTGGGTGAACAGGGTGTCTATGTTTAACTAGATCGTAGTCGTTAAGACAAAAGTCCCATTGTGTCAAATACTGCTTCTTCTTCCTTTACTGAACAGGGGAATTTATTCCATTTATTAGGCCTATTAGACAGTTATATGATCTAATTGTATATATTCTATTATGTGGCCGGACAATTATTGCTCACCGGACATTCCTCATTTTTTCAATTTGTTATATATGTTTTATAAGATTTTTATCATATATAAAGCGATCAAGCTTTTTATTAATATATTAAATAATTATTTCCATATATTTTAGGTATCTGGTGTTCTCATAATATATTTTCAGGGTTCATACGAAGTCTGGAATTTTTATAAGGTGTTTTCCAGACGGAGTAAGTATGTAAAAACAAGAGTTTTTTTATGAATCTGGAAAAGTCTGGAAAAAGAGGACTTTTTGAAAAATGTGGATATTTGACTTTTTAGCAATTAATGTACACAATTAATTTTTCAATTTTATTTGCAGGTTAAATTTATTTTGACACTTATTGACTTTAAAATAGTTACCTCTATGGTAAATAATAATCCGAACAAATCAGCAAAAATCCGGATCCTAAAATGTTTGCCGCTTCGCCTCACTTATATAGGTTTCGCTCTCAACCATGATTCGTTCGGATTTTGACTCTGTTTGGTTTAGTAACCATGAGTGAGGTTATCAAAAACTTTAAATTTGTACTTAACATTTTTACGATGTGTAATCCTTTCCCCTCCAAACTGTTGTCATATAACCTTTTAACTGTATAATTCATATGTGTACATACTTATTGATTGTTGTTATGAATATAATTCAAAATAGAATAAAAATATACACAAAAGTCATATATCCAGAAAAGTCTGGAAATGGTTTTTAAAAGGTCTGGAAAAATCTGGAATTCAGTTATGTAAAATGCGTATGAACCCTGTCATTTGCATGCATTTGCACTCATCTATGGTATGATATACATACTATAATAAGAATATAATAGTAACATACAAAATATAAGTTATAATATTAGATAATTACAATATTAACAATAAATTAAACAAATATCCCGCGTGAGACGAAAATTTAACCATTAATTATATACATATATATATTACAAATGTAGTGTGTAATTTTAAATGACATGATTGAATTTTAATAAAACATTTTACTTTTAATTCTATATATCAATCTTAACATTTCATTTAACTGTCCGGCTGGGTCACTTACTTGAATGGTGAGCAAATGTCAGGGATCCGTATTTTAAATAATACTCTTATATTAATATTTTTATCAATAAGTTTTCATATTTTTTACAATACCTACCAAAAAAAGAAGAAAAAACTTGAATTAATATATCAATAATGGTTTTCAGAAATCAAGAATACATTTTTTAAAATTTATTAAAATTGAAAATTATTATTATTATTTTTCATTTCAAAAGTTTCATTTTCATAAATATTTAATTTTAAAAATGTAAATCGTAATAAGTATTAATACAAAGAAAGTGTATTATAAATGATATTGCATGTAATCGGCTTAGAGTGTAAAGTATCTGTCACGAGTCCGAAAACTCATAGTAACCGATACCACTCCAAACTGTAGCTGAACATGTGACTCAACCAACATATCTATATATATACTATGTTGAAGCATCATCTGTCCACCTCTGCATCTACTCAAGCAATGAGTATCATTATACTACAGAGAGTACTTAGCTAGCTTGGCCATGTCAATCACGGAAGTTAATAAGTTTTACCAATTACTGCAACTTAATGTACAATATTTAGTGGTATGCACTGTGAGCACCGTCCTAGACAGTCTATGAAAGACCACCCATATTTAGCGCCCTATACTTTTATTACTGAGGATTTAACTGGGAAGATTCATATGAATTTGGTAGTGTACGGACAAAGCACAGCATTTTCATTGGATGCCCTGCATGCTATACTGTTAACCATTATCATAATATCATGTATATGTGGCACGCGCTCAATAATATTTGAGCTTTGTCTTATTAAATAGATCTATTCCCTGTGTCGTTGGGTAGACATTTTACTGGGTGGTCATTCTGTAAATACTCCTAGTAACATTTACTATTTCACCTCCCAGTATAATGGTTTGTAGGTCACATTATCATGTGACTTTCTTATAACATTGGTGTCTAGTCATTGTCAAATCTGCAACCGTTTGTGTCGACCTTTACTCTGAAAAGTCAGATCTATGTAGTGATTTAAGGATGAATGAAAATATAGCATCTACATACTAATGTAATACGTTTTATTCTTAGAGCTCTGAAATTATTATGTTGGCATTGGTATTAAGTGACCTTTGCTCTCTCTGGCAGTGAAGATTCGCTTCTCATTGCGTAGGTCGGTTATTCAACTCCGCCCTTGGCGGTTGCTTGTTTGAACAGACTTTGTCATCGATTCATTGTATCAGTTTGTCGATTAGTGACTATTCTATAGGCAATCATGGAAGTTCGTGGAAGTATCACTAATGTAGAGATTGAACCTAGACTCACCGGAAACGGATTATATCATTTTATTGTACTAACTGTAAATATGCTCTGACGTGGACACCCGAACAACGATACATTAAAAGAAGCAAAGAGTCAGTCAGTCGGTTCATCCAAATTTTGAAAAAATCCGAAAAACTATCAATATACCAAATCTTTTAAAATTAGAAACTTATAAAAGGAAAGCTCTAGACAAAAACTATAATGCTTAATATTATTTTTACATCTAATTTAATTTTATTTATTTTGTTTTATATTTTTTACTTGGTTAGTCAACATTATTAAATTGTTCTTTTAATCTACTATAATTATATTTTTTACTCTTCGGGTATCAGTTACAGTAGCTTAAATATAATATATAATTATTTAGGATGGCGTAATATAAACATAATTTCTAGAGATTCCTTTTAAAATTTAGAGGATCCTATTTGTCGATAATATTTGTATCGGAATACTATTTGTGGTTCCCTCTCTGAATAAATAAATTTTCCCTCTGTATCTTTCTATAATTTATCTCATACCAATAATATTCTAAGAATTATAATAATATTAAATACTTACAATTAATTATACCTTTAAATTTGAATACTTACTCATTTTTGTTATATAAAACATTTATTTTCGTCGCTAA
The DNA here is from genome assembly GCA_034780555.1 of Coelogynopora nodosa. Classification (NCBI taxonomy): domain Eukaryota; kingdom Metazoa; phylum Platyhelminthes; order Proseriata; family Coelogynoporidae; genus Coelogynopora; species Coelogynopora nodosa. The sequence continues at coordinate 55,630 of JAUZND010002231.1, forward strand.
TATTTTATAACAAGCTCTTTCTTTTCAGTAAATTCAGTACTTATATAAAGATTAAATGGATTTGGGAGCATCGACATTTCATGTATTATAAGAAAAATAAATACAAAATGTAATACTATGATATCTATAGAAGAGATAATTAGGTTTATAAATTTAGAAGTGACTAAATTATGATTGTATAATATAATATGGGAGGACATAATTTTGCTATGAACTCAACCTTTACATTATAATATACAATCTACAGCAAAACATAAGTTCCACTAAAATATTTCATAAAAACTTTACGATATTGATCCGCATAAATAATTCTTACTTTTGTTTTCTAAATTACATATTTTTATTTTTATAATATTTTAAAATATTTATTGAAATTAGTAAAAGTGGCTATTGTTTATAGCTGTTAATACCTTATAATTTCTTCGTATTATTTGTATAAGGATATATAATATTAGATCTATTGATATATATATATATATATATATCATATTTATTGTACATTTATTAGTTTTTATTTTTAAATTATCTTTTAGCACTTATTTTATTTATTTTGAATTGAATATTTACAATGATTGATATCAATATTATATACCATTAAATTTTCATTTCGTATAATTTATATATTTTTTGAAAATGTTTTATACTCATACTATTTAAAGCGCCTATTAGTTCATGTATAGTGTTGTCAATATATTTACTATATATATAAATATTATTTAATTACCGCATCGTATTACTTGTCCTTTTAATGATTCAGTTGTTTTCATATAATAACTATTTTAGTAATATGCTTTCTGGCCATAACTGTTTCTCTTGAGCACTGTAAAAGACTTTTAATGAAAGGCATAAATGTTGGCGGTCTCTTTGACATTAGCGTTTATATTACAACAGCTTGGCGCCATTTTATGCTTTTTCTCCTAATATTAAGGTTTATTTCATTGACCTAGATCTCAGCGAAAATATCGGTGACAGATTATATTATAGACGAAGAGGATGCAGTTCGCTAACATTTTAAATATAACTTTTGATCGATGATTTTCTGTCACTTTATGTCCTTTATTTTTATTAAAAAAATTAATCAAATCTTTTTAAAGGGTAAAATTATATATAAACTGGCAGGCTTTCATGTTATCCTACAGTTTGATTATCAGCAAAATATTTACTAAACTAATAATTAATTTATATAAATATATTATAATATAAATTTTATAGGTATCAAAAATTGTTTGGTCTAAAATTTGAATTAATTTGCTTTTATAGTGCTTACATTTTTAAAACATATTACGTAATAATGTGACACGTGTAATTGTATATATAATTGCGTTCCAACTTAATGTACCCACATTAATTATGCACTATAAATTTAATCCGAGTATTTCACTATTCCAGTCACGTAATAATTTCAAAATTATAGGGAAGTAATTTGTGATATATTTTAATATAAATGAACATAAGTATTTAAAAAAAGGTTTTCTTAAAGCATGCATCTGGTCTAAACAAATACGAAAACTTTTGTTTACATGCTTTCCATGTTTTCGTCAGCTGATTAAATTGTTGATGACATAAAAGTCTTCATTTTATAGTTAGAAATGTGTCACATAACCTTGAACATAAATCCTACAATGTTGAATTTAAATGTTATACATTTAAGAAAACCTATATTTATATGAATTATATGCAATTGTATTGGAATCACCATTGATTATCGCCTTTTACACAGCCATGTATTTCGTATTGTTGCTAATAATTGTTACGCAATCATGTTTGTGCACGATATCAATGGGTAAAATCGTTGAAAGCTGTAATCGTTTACCTGACCTTTCATGCATTATTGCATAATCAAAATCAGCATGGAGCCTTCATTATCACAGCCAATGTAAATGAGTGAAAATCGAACATATATACCTACCACGAGAAAACAACTGGGGCATGACTCAATGTTCCATATAACTTATTGAGTTGGGTACATGTAATAGATTATAACACATTTATTTTAATCTCTGGATGAATTCTTATTAAATCTGTTGTTGAGTTGCTGTGCACTTAAAAGCACATCCGTATTATAGATATGAATTACATCCGCATATATACCTACTAGGCCTATTCGAGTTATAACATGCTGTATTCTTTATCGAATAATTTACGTACATATCTTTTTGTAGCTGCAGTCACAATACAGTACCTAATTATTAATAATACTTATTATTATATTTTAAATTATTTTTACACCAGCATTTTTATTTTATATTGACTATTTAGTTACCTATAAAGTTTATTTAACATTATATTTATTTTCTCGGGTTATAATTAAGAGGGTGTCGTCTGCAATAGCTATATTGTGTATAGCATAAATAGGTTTACAGAATTGTTTCTTCAATAATTATAGGTGACGTCACAATAATTCTTTTTGTTTTTTCACTACAAGGTCATAAGAGAGTCGTCCGCAATAGTCATAGTGTAAATAGGTTTATACAGATGATAGACTTGTTTCTTAATTAAATAATTTGCTGTCATCACAAGCACGACTCTAACGGATGATCACCGAGTGATCAGTAGCCTACTCATACATACCCTTTTTAGGAATGCTAATGAAATTTGAGTACACTTAACTAATACCATATATAATAATGCATGACAGCTTCGTGTGTTACTAAAATAAGACAATTTTTTTTCTCTGTATAGCCCTGTATACGTCACAAGCCTGGCACAAAATAATTTGATTATTCTGAATTTATTTAATAAGCTTTTAGTTGACAGTTTACGAAACCACGTTATATTATACTATTACTTCTGCCGTTTTCCATACGTTATTTCATATTAAAATTGTTTTTTTCTTGTGGGATGTACTAGGTCTGGGACTTTACGGTTAATTTTGGGTGGCCGTTTGCACCCAAAAATCATATAAAACGGTGTGTCGTTCATTTGCATTCTCTCTGGTGTTCGTACGCTAACTATATAACTAGGTGCTAAAAAAACATGCTCCACTATAGCCTATGAATATAAACGTGATTGAAAAGCAGAGCCGAACTGAACTGATTCCTGGAGAAGACTCTCTGATCTAGATTTAAGACCTAGCTAAGAGTCATGCATTTCTTTATAGTAAATCGCTGATTAACTGAAATAGTTCAATGCTCATAAAAAGTCGGTGATTTCTTGAGTTAATCGTTTCAGTAATTGATTAGTATATAATCAAGCTATAATATCGTTTCAGTCAATAAAACAACATTTATCTATATTTAGTATTTATACATCATTTAGTATTCACATAATTTTTGCGATAGTATCACTTTACAAAATATGAAAATAGAACACAGCTTGACAGTTTTGTTTTTGTCGATATGTACTTTATAAAATTGTTTTTGCATGTTGATATAAAAATTCTGTTTTGCTTTATAGTTAAAAGATAGCGAATGTTAGCATTAATAAAAAAACAATTCTAATCTCTTCTTTGAAATACAACATCTGTAATTAAAATACGAAGTAATAAATTAATATTTTGAAGCTTAAATATATATTTTAAAATATTTATTGACCATGTGTCATGAAACATGTAGATATAATTTACGATAAACTTTTTTATTTATTAATGTTGCAGTTTTAGCTCCTAATATCATTGGCAAGTATGAAAACCCATGAGGGGTATAAAATAGATCAATAATAACACAATTTTTTGGTATGTAAAAATATTTAAAATGATATTTGTTATATTTTTAGTTAGATAAAAGTATTTTAGCCACTGAGTAAAAAAAGCAGGGTCGTACATTATATAGTTCAATCAAAAACTTAATTTCTTTAAAAATATTGGAATATCCCCAGTTTTTGTGACGTTAATAATATTTTTTATATTCTATAATTCGTTGTCTTATTATATATGATTTGTTAAACTTGTTACCTTTCCTATGTAACATGATGTTACCTCGTGAATTTCGAAGTTCGTTCAGTTTACACGTCGTATTTCTGAGTGTAAGATCAAAGTTCTTAAGTTTAAAAATACTGCTTCGTGTATATTTTACATGGATTTACGCAATAACATGTTTTATCGGCATGCAAAAATGAAGGATAATTTATTTTTATACACGCGTTATTTTTATTTTTATAATATATTAAAACCATTCCTAGCTCATACAATTTAATTTCTATAATATACATATTAAAGATGACAAAATTCCGAATTTAAAAAAATATACATATTATTCTTATTACTAGAATTGTGGAATTTCAACCTTTTTAGCATACTTTTGTGACGATGTAGATCATCACAAATGAAACAAAAATCTACATTTATTGTATATAGATACAATAAATGTAGATCGTCACAAAAGTATGCTATTTTTTTATAAATAACAAAATAGCTATAGTCTGCATTTTACATAAATCTGTTAAATTCATAAAATGCTATAATTATTAGATATTGGAGTGCAAAACGCATTAGATCAGATTACAAACGAACCCGCTCAATTATATGAATTACAATCTTGTTTCTTCTTTACAAAAATAATTGATCACTCTGACAAATGTTTTCATTTTGTTATCATGTCTTTTTATCATTTTCTTAGCATGTCTATTTGACACCTAATTATTGTCATTTAATACATGTCATTTAATTATTATTATACTAAATTCATTGTTCAGATTGACGATTTATCTAAAATTTGAAGGCCTTTAGTTGATTACGTCAAATATGAATTTCAAATGAAGTCATTCGATATATTAAGATATGGGCTGGTTGTATTTATGATGCAATTCATGTCCGACTATATAAACCCTAGATAAGGATGGCCACCCTACCCTGCCCGGACCCTAGACATCGCTCAATCCTAACTATCTAGATTAAATAGTATTACACAACTCGCCGAGCCTCTATGGGCGGTCTTTCAGGCGAAAACATATCGGTCAATAATACGTCGGCTTTATGACCAGAGGGAACCAAATTATGAACCAATTCCTGTGGCCAAAAACTGACCTTTCCCAGTTGTCATTCCCCGACCGAGAATATATCTCTGGTGGATTCGGCTTGTGTAGAGAAAAGTGGCTGTATAGGGCAAATCCGATTTTAAAAATTCCCAATCTCTTACAAATATTTAACTAGAAAGAAAAGTGTGTGGTGCCGTCTTTATTTAAAAATGAGTGGGATATAAGATTGGAAGATTAAGGGATTGTTTGATATATTCCGATTTTTAACAACCGATGATTTATCAAAAATTACTAAACATTATTTAAATTATTTTGTTCACGTTCCTTATTATATTCCGCTAATAATCTGCAATTTTAATAATGTATACGAAAAAGCTATAAGTTTAATTTAGAACACATCCTCTTTCTTATCTATTATTGAGTTCCTTGTTACAGGTCTAAATATAGCGATTCTTATTTCAGTAGGTGGGCGCTTCCTATTACCAAATAACATGTTCATACCAATATTTTCTCTATACAAAATTAGTTCCTTATGATTAAAGCAAGAGAACATCCTGTAGTCGAACATCACTAATCCTGATTGGCTTAAATTGTAAATGTTATCTAATACAGTTAAGTGGAAGCTCTATCCTCAATTATGACTATATTTGATAATGTTTAATCTTTTGTAAATGTCATTAGATCTTATATTTTTTTATTTTTAAACAAAGTTTTTGTTAATTTTTTGTTTCAAACAATATTGCCCAGTCATATTTTGTAAAATAAATCCTTACAATCCATGTCTTGGAAGACGAATTGAAAAAGTATAGACATTTGTTAACCATTTGTGAGTTAGGAGTGAACTTAATTTTGATTGGTTGTCTGTTTTAGTGTCAAGCTCCTCCTATAGTTTTACACAATATAACAGACGGTTCACAGCATTACGACTTTATTCTGTCTGGTTTGTTCGCTGTTTGCAAGAAACTTATTTTCAGTACATACTTTACCGTTTCAATCGGGACTTCTTATTTTTACAAACTCTTTGTTTCATATACATTCAAAAATATGGATTACTCTATTCCTCGGTGTCCTTCTACGACAATCCTGTCCAAGCGACTTCGAGCCTCTCCGGTGAAGCGAGATGCCGATTTCGTGGAAATCCATACCGGAGCTGAAATGTTCAAGGAGCGGTACAACTGTATCTGGGGAAAGGAACTCGGGGCTGGAGGTTTCGGCCGGGTCTATGAAGGGTGTTCTAAGACTACTAACGAAGATGTCGCTATCAAGTACATGGCGAATGAACGCGTCAATGATTGGTGTGAGGTGAGTGTCGAAAGCTTGAATGTATATTATGAAATCTTGTAAAATATAACATTGTAATTATTTAATTTTAATAAATAATATTTTTTCTTCAACTGTTAATATTTTATTTTAACAAATCTTAATCAATTTCATATTATTTTAATTTTTATATTTTAGTTATAATAATTTTTATATGAAAATCAATTGAAAATATGATCTATAATTCAGTATTTCTAATTCTGTCTTTATAGGTTGAAGGTCGCCTTGTACCAATGGAGATCGTTCTTCTCTCCCGATGCCAGCACATCCCTGGCGTTGTCCGTGTTGTCGAGTGTTTCGAACTCCCCCAGGGCTGGTTTATTGTCATGGAGAAGTTGGCCCGATCTAAGGACCTCTTCGACTACATCACCAACAACCAGTTCCTATCGGAGAACGAGTCCGCCGACTTTTTCCAGCAACTAGTCAACATCCTCCAAGCCTGTCAAGATGCTGGTGTCCTCCATCGCGACATCAAAGACGAAAATCTGCTCGTAGATCTCAATACCGGCACTCTGAAGCTGATCGATTTCGGGTCAGGAGCCCTCCTGAAGGACGAGCCGTACACCGAATTTGATGGTGAGTAGCTTATACAGCGCATATTCATTCACTCTTTTTCTTTCTATCTGCCTGTGTTTGTCTGTTTACTAGTATCGTGACCTCATTAGCCGTATGCGTGTCTGACTAAGCTATCTCTGTGTCTCACTCTCTTGCCTCTTAACTAATCGATATCACAATCTAAATTAGACAATGGTGTTTAACGTCTGGTTTTCCTTCTCTCCGCTGTAGGAACCCGAGTGTACAGCCCGCCTGAGTGGATTCGCGAGAAACGCTATGACGGTCGCTCAGCCGAAGTCTGGTCTCTGGGGGTACTCCTCTACGACATGGTCTGCGGCGACATCCCCTTTGAGCGTGACGAGCAGATCCTTCGTGCCAATCTAGTCTTCCGTCGACAACTGTCACCCGCCTGCAAAGCAATCATCACAGACTGTCTTTCCCGGGACCCCACCCAGCGACCCTCTCTTGCCGGTCTCTCAGCACATTCCTGGCTGAGCCAGTGTTCCATCACGCCGCAGCGCAAGTCCTCGGCGATTGCGCAACCCCGATTACCTGTGGAGAAGTCGCGCACATCCTACAGCGAGTGCTCGATGGCCTCGTCGGGCGGCAGCTCCTGTCAGGTCTCCGGCGATGAGATCCCCAATCGAGTCGCCGCGTTGTGAAGTCGAGTGGAACTCTCCCGGCTACATTATTAAGCTTTCACTGCTAACGCACATATCCTCTCAATCCTACAATCTCCTTAGATCTCACATGGAACATTCCACATTTGCTCAATGTCCAGCGCCCTCTATTATTTGGGCGTTATAGTCCACTGAATTATTATGCATTTTTACTGACTTTTGTATAGATATCGACACGTCTTCCTGTTGATCTAGAGGACTTTGTATTATTAATTTAGTGACTTTTGTAAAAGTTCTTTTATTTTTTTTCTATCTACCTCCTCTCTATTTATAACCTGTTGTAAATATTGTTTCTAATTTCCCTTGTAAATTTGATGTAATTTAATAATGTATTTAGACAATCAAATGTCCTTGTATATATATTGTATATATAATAAAATTTATAAATGATCTAATATTAAAATTGTCTATTTATTGACTATTTGTTTGGGTTTTATAAACATTGACTGAGCGTTAATGTCATTAGTAAATACTGTTTATTTGTTAGAAAGTTTATGGTTTGTGGTTACCTTATGAGTTATTCGATCTAAATTCATTAATTATTTTTTATAAAATTATATAAATTATAACGTTGACGTAATATAAATATTTTATGTATAATGCTGACGTGTCTTTATATAATACACTACTTTATTTGATATAAGTAGTATGCTTAATTTGTTATATTTTCTGAATATTTTGAAATTAGATTTAATATTTTAAATTCCGCGTTTTATTTACAATTATATCCCGATTTATCAGGACTCATTTTATTCTGGGAAATCATTAAATTTTGTGGAAATGACATTTCTGTTGTCATTACTTTTTTGAAAATAAGTGTACAGATGAGAGAGATTTTCAGAGACTGGAATACTAATAGGATACTGATAACGAATTGAAACAGAACCAAAGAGAGTCATGTGAAAAGAATAGAGATATTGGGAATATAAATAATACACAATACTGGTTTTAGAAAGTATTTGTACCACCAAATATTTAATAAACCAGACTAATATAACAAACTAAAATCCAATCTACTATTCCTTGTAAACAATGCAACGGGCAATGATTGTAAGTCCCCCACGTGGAACATTCTAAAAGAAAAACATCAGCCAAAGAATAATATGCAATAAAATAATTCAAAATTAGTTTCTAATATGGTGTGGGGTTTAGGACCCTCAGTGGCGTGTTTAAATAGATTTTAGCTTGTGCAACCGTTATACTACCCATAAAAAACAAATAAGATGTTTGATTACAGAAGCGCTTTTAAGCTTCACTGTTATCTGAAATGTTACAAGCCAATATTATTTTAGAAATTATGTCATTGTTTATTGTTCATTAGCATAATGTTCCCATATTAATTTGATCAAATATTGTGACATGTAATTTTAAGAAAGACGTCAGGCTTAGTATGGGAGCAAACATTGATAAAATGAAACGTGTTGTCTAACTTTAATATTAAATTCTGACAATTAGCCTCTAAAACAATATTTTAGCAAAGATAGATTTTTTAAAATAAAAATAAGCAATGCAATAGTTATGGTTAAGATACATCTAATCAAACTTAACTTAAAAAAGACGCCTTGACTATGATTTAGGCGTCATATAATATATTAAAAATTATAAAATGTATATGTAAAATATATTAAATGTATCTGGATTTTCTGGTCATAACCTGACGAAATCTCAAAAAATTAATTTGAAAATGCTTAATCAACCTTGCATTTAATAAAAGTGCTAATAAAATTGTATTAAATATAATTTTTTATTCTATTTATACCTATTCATTATGCCAATTGTATCAATCATACTAATTTTACTAATTGTACTATTTTGTCAAAAGGTAACGATTATAATAATTGTACTCATTAAACTAGTTATTATTTATTATACTAACTGTACTAATTAAACTATAATTTAATAACTATAGTTATTATTTATTGTTCTAATAAACTTGTTATTATTAATTATACTAACAGTACTAATTAAGCTATTTATTATTTATTATACTAACTGTATCAATAATACTAATTGTACTGATTATACTAATTCTACTGTTATACTAATTGTATCAATTATACTAACTGTACCAATTTATAATACTTATTAT